>JANAVB010039861.1:25000-68824 GCA_029216955.1 Iris pallida | reverse complement strand
TATCATTTTTTTATGGTAAAAGTTGGGTAACAGTGGATCCAAAAGACATACAATACAATGTGCAAAAAATAATTCGAGCATACGCGGACACGCTAAAAGCTTCATTTGTGGTAGAAATTGTAGGACGTGAGTCCAAAGTCATACAATGCAATGTATACAAAAATTTCGAACGCAATGTTGGGTGCCGTCTAATTTTTTTTTTGTAGAAGAGCTTTTCTACAAATAGAATGTTGGAAGAAAAGGACCCGCAAATAAAAGGGAATAATAATTGTATGTGGCTTCATATGTAAGTATGATGTCTCAATATTTCAACCCACACCACATGAGGTGGCCACAATAAAGAGGAGGAATTTATAGGAGGAAGTGTTATTTTTACACCCTCAAAGATTTTTTTTCGTCAATCTTTCATAAAATAATGCCATTGACATGGACACAAAAAAAAATATATATATATTGGAACGATTTTAATTTAAAGGAGGATTATTAAAATTTTGACATCCTTGAATATTTACATGACTGTCAAAATTATTTTAATTACTAATTAATTATCTCAATTATACAATAATAATATAATAAATTATGTAATACTTTAATAATTAATATTATATTAAACTAAGTAGTTATTACTTTGAGTTAGTTGTTTAGCCTTACAAGTTAAAACTAACTAGGAAAAAAAATAAGAAAGTAATTTATAAATAAAATATTAGCTAATTGTCAATTATTTTAGTTATTATTTATCTTATTAAATAATAGTATTTTACTATTTTAATTGATGACCACTAATTAAGAAAAATTAATTGCCTACTATTAATTCAATTCATAGTTAATATTTATAACTGTGCTTCTCGGACCGAGGGGTACCGTATGCAATACCGTGCGCTAACATGGTGGTCCTCAACTGGCATGGTGGGCCTGGAGATAGCAGGGGGAGGGCTAGGGCCAATAGGGGGCTTGTCGGTGCCCCCTCGGTCTAAGAAGCAAATTTCTAATATTTATTGCTTACTAAGTTAACATAACTAATCAGAAATGAGGGATAATTAGTGTTTAGACAATGAATTTTAGATTAATTTAGAGTTTAAGTATTGACATGTTCAATTGAAAAGTTTGAACTCTTTATTTTTGTTTTTGGTTTTTTTTCCATTATTCCCTCCTTTTCAACTTGTGTTGGTTTTGCCCTTTACTCATGTTTAGGGTATAATAAAAAAAAAAAATCAAAAGTAAAAAATTTAGCGACCAAACTTTTCAATTGAATATGGTAGGACGGAACTTTAATTTGATATAAAATTTAGGATCTAAATAATATGGAATAGCCTATGTGGATTTAATTCAGTTCCAACCCACAATTTTTAGAGGATGTGAAAAACTGAATTTGGAAGGGATAAAGATGGGTCCTACAAAGGAACATGAATGCTGGCTCTAGATAAAATTTGCATTTTTGCATCCACTTTCAGTTGAAAATATAAATTCATCTCCTATTAACATCTCATGAAGATATTAACCAAGATAGATCTATATATTTCATACACAAATATTACGGTAATTTTTTTTATATAATCCACACACCAATACGTTCTTACGGTTGAAGAAATCGAACTCTATTGACCCTGTCTTATATCCGTGTTACCTTTTATTTGAGTACTAGTTACATGTATGTTACGAAAGTCCACTGCGTTTTGAGAAATGATGCAATATGCACTATTACAATTAGTTATTGCCATCTACAACTTGTCAACAGAGTTTTTGGATTAAGATATAAATTTCGGCAAGCCATTGCATCATCTAGCTCTGTGACTCGTTTCCTTGACTGATAGAGTTTAGGGTTTTGCTTTTTAAATCTATTTCTCTTAGTTACTCCTCTAGATCTTCTTCTGGGTAGCAAAAGAAATCTATACTACGTACTAAAGTATATTAATTGTCTAAGTAAGTACATATTGCTACGTTATTTTGCCTATGGGAGTGACCGAGTTGGCCTGCAGCCACGGACACGTTGTCATTGGTCCTCCAGCTTGGAATGGACCTGTGCTAGCAGGAGATCAATAGCTGACCGTCATGCGGGTGCAGACCAATACGGTTACCCCACAGCAACAGGCCAAATATCATTTTGATTCTACTTAGTTGTGTATAAAATTATAATATGGAGTAATAATCAAGAATGCAGTTCAAACCTTTCAAACTTGGCTCCTAATTCTTGAAGACATGCATGCATCTAATCTTAGCATCCAATGAACACATGGACTGCTATTGTGTTAGTAGAAATATATACATATATTGCCTATTAAAATAACTGTTAGTCCCGGGGCTTGATAAAAAATGGTAGACTCTATGTCGATATCAGAGGTTCAAACAAACGTTCCCCTTCTGATTATTCTCGAGATCCACGAGTAACACTATAATACAAATCTGATTATAAAAGCAATAATAATTAAAAAATAAATCTCACGTTATTCCTCGCAATCGCAGTTGCTGACGGACAGAACTGAGTTACAACTCAGATAAAGGTGAAGAAAGAAGAAAGAAGAAGAGAAAATGTTCTTGCTGGGGTGATTAAGATCACCGTTGCTCAAAGCATGATTCGTTCCACCACGATCTACTTCCAGGGAACCAGCAAGTTCACGAAGAACTTCTGGAACACTCGTAAGTCAATATTTAAGACTTGAACGGGCTTCCTGGACTTTACGGACTCCCTTAACTCTCTTCTTGGTGCATCTTTCAAAGGAGGCCAAGGGGCTCTATTTATAGAGTGGAGTAAGACTTCACCTCTTCTCCTATCCGATGTGGGACTAAAATACTGTAACGCCCCAGTCCCAAAATACGTAGGACTAAGAACGTAGACATGCCAGCTGTATTCATACGAAGTATACTCCAATATATGGAAGCCTCGTATAAATACATAAGCTGTAAAATACAGTAGAACCATAACTAATCTCATCCACACAAAATAAATGAATAGAAGATCTCATATAATCAACTATGAAATTATCATTTGGTACATGTAGTTGGGCGAAGATAAATCCACTACCAACTATGAAAAAAAATACATAACAAAAGAAAGATTTTGGCGAGCGAAGCGAAGACGATCCAAATGCAATCATCCTCGTAGAATAGCGATGACCACGGCTAGAGCTAGAGCACCTGCGAAAGACAATAGCACACACCTGGAGAGATAACCAGGTCCTCAGAGGGACGTAACAAGACACATAATATTATGCCATATAAACTGAAAAATATCGCTCAAATAAATAAGTCAATTGAATTATAACATGGTCCAATACACACCTATTGAACGAGCGTACCATCCCCCCAACCAAACAAGGACAGAAGATGGTAAACTAATTCACTGTGACGTATCTTTCCATGCATAATCCAATATGGTATCCGGACCCCAACAAGGTTCAATACCTTCTCATCGGAGTAGTAAGTCACACCTACAACCAAACAAGGACAAGATGTGATGAACTAATCCGTGACAAGTTATTGTTCCAAGCCACGGTCAGATACAAGTACCCAAACCAAAAGTACTCATACCTAACGAATAAGGGTAGCCTAACCAGTCTAAGTGGATGCAGTTTTAAGAACAGTTCATGGTCGCATGACTATCCGGTCAAGTCAAGAAAATACCAATACAGTACCTCAGTAACGAGTCACAACACCTTATACTATTCCTCAGTATCGAGCGAGTCTATAGCATATAGTCTACCATCGTTCCTCAGTAGCGAGCGAGTCTACAATAGATAGGGTGGTAGTCAACTTCCAATCATGTTCTTCCCGCCCAATGCTAACTCTATAACCGCTAAGTCAAACTAGCATGCAACCTCTATTAGCGGTTATTCCTATCGTACGGCTTGTACGTACTGGTGGCCAGCCAATCACGCACTTCCGTATTCTACATGCGACACAACTTCGTGGTACACCGTGTCAAGGCCATGAATGCAACACACAAAGGTGGTCCCTTAAATCTAGGTTTAATGTGTAAGAAAATAATACATAGCAAGAAACTGAACAATAAATTCTAACAGGTTATGCCATGTATCACAGTTTATTTGCATAAAGAAAATAATGAACATGCATGAAATATGAGCTAAAATAATTAAACAGCAAATGGCAAGGTGTCTTGCCTGGTAGGACGCCTGGTATGCTGCGATAATCATGGTGGCATGAACTGCGACTTTGGTACAACAACTATGCAAGGGGACCTCTGATGGTGGCACGGATCATGTCATTGAGTCCAGAAGGGTCAATCGGATAGGGTGGGCATAAGGTAGTTCGGATTTGGTGACAGGACACTACCAAAATAAGTAGTTTTAGCGACGCCCAAAAACGTCGGAAAAACAACAAAATCCGTCGCTAATATGTATCACCGACGTATTTACCGACGTTTAGGTTTTGTCGCCGTTTCCTTAGTCGCTGATTACAAAAACGTCGCTGAACGTCGCAATTACCGACATTCAGCGACGTAACAGTACGTCGGTGAGTTATCGACGTTTATCGTCGTTCCGTCGGTAAGAGGATTTAGTCACGGACAGGAGAATATCAGAAAGAAATTGGATAGGGTATAATATATATAGGTTTTTAGAAAACTATTTATAATAATCGAAAACTAGTTTGAGTCTAAATAATTATTGTAAAATACTTAAAGTCAAGAAAAATCATTTTTGGCTAAAAAATTCTAAGTTCGTCGAAAATAGGATTGGTAGAAAGCTATATTTTTAATAGTAAAATACTTTTAGATAAATATACGATATTATTATCAAATATCATAGAAATCATATAATTTAGGATAACCCACTTATCAAAATACTTTTTAGCATAAAAATAAGTATTAATATTGTAACGACATATCTAGTCTTCGAAATCCAGTTTTTAAAATAATATAGGACAAGCCTAATACCATCTATTTAACATACTATAAAAATACTAATAAATTTATTTACAATTAACAATAATACTTATAAAAAATAACGACTAGAATTTTGTCAATAATACTAATATTAATATTAATAAGGTATAATACTAATATACAGTTATCGTAAAGTACACATGCTTATATTTAGACAGTTGTAAAAATATATCTCATAATATATTCAAATATTTAAAATACAGATGATCACTATAAAACTAAAATAATCATAATAATAATAATGATAATGATAATGATAATAATAATAATAATAATAATAATAATAATAATGATAGTAACAAAAATAATATAATGATAGAAATAAAAATAATAATAATGATTGTAATAATAATAATAAAACCTAATTAACTATGTAGTACCGTTCTCTCAGTACTGTGTTCTTAAGAAATAAAAAAGGAAGAGAGAGAGAGGAGCAGAGTGGGCATGAGAGAGGGACAGGCGAGAGCACGGGGGAAGGGAGCGGGCGATGGACTGAGGGAGAGGCGGCGCGCGACGGATGCGGGGGAGCGGAGGAAGGAGATCAAGGAGGGAGAGGGGTAGCGGTTTAACGGAGGCGCCGGCGGTGGTTGTATGACTCCGGCAGCTACGGAGTACGGGGGTTTGTCGGGTCACCGCTCCGGCGGTGGGTTTTCACGCGGTGGAGGAAGGCGCGGAGGACGGGAAGATGAGCGAGAGGCGGACTATGGTCGGCGATGGGGGATCTCGTTAGGTGGGCGCTGGATCGGTCGGAGGAGGTGGAGCTCAGGGTTTGGCGGACGGCGCGGCAAACGGCGCTGGGTCGCCGGTGACGGCACGGAGGACGCTCGGATCTGGCCGGCGGTCAGGTTAGATTTGGGGTTTGGTTTTATTGTATTTGGGAATTTTTGGGTTTTGGTCTGTCGGTGGTGGCGACGATGACGGTGGGGTTTTGTTGGTGGACGGCCGGTGGTCAGTGATGGTGTTGGCTGGTCGGGAGAGGTACTGGCCGGTGGGGTGGTGAAGACGGATGGTGCGGCTAGGGGTCGGTGGTCAGGTGTGGAGTCGTCGTAGTTTGGTGAAGGTGATGCTGGTGGTGGTCGGGGCGTGCTGACGTCCACGGGAGAGGGCAGCAGCAAGGTGGCCAGCCGTGGAGGCGCGGCCGGGAAAATTTAGGGTTAGGGATTAGGATTTAGGACTAGGGTTAGGGATTATGTCGGGGTGTCCGACACGGACTGAGTTTGGGGATTGATTGGGTTATGTCGTGTCGAATTTGTCCGATACGACAAGAGGTTGTGTATTGGGGCGTGTCCGGCATGTCGGACACGAGGATAGACCGGCTGTATATGTAAAATTGACTATAGTGGAAATAACTAGGTTGACACGGACACGATGCACGCACTTTGAGGATGGTGAAAATTTGTGGAGGAATATTGTGGAAAATATTGGAGGAGTACCTGCCTATTTATAGGATGTGGGAATTTTCAATTGGATATGGATTAGGAATAATTAAAACCCAAGTAGATAAATCATCTATTTAATTAAAATCAATCAAATCAAATCCAATCCAAATCCAATTAAATCTAATTTAATTCCCTTAGTATAAAATCAAATCAATAATCAAATTTCAATTATTTAACTATTTAAATAAATACATAAATTCAAATCAAGATTTAAATGGCCACCATAATTTCCAAATATATTTTTCAAAATACCAATAATAATAATTCGAAAATAATAAATATTTTTAAATATCTTTTTGAACAAAAAATATTAATATTAATAAATCTTAAAAATTATACTTTTATTTAAAATAGACCAATAAATAATACGAAATATATGTATGCAAAAATATTCTTTACATAATTAGGCTTTTCTAGTATACAAAAATATATTTATTATTAATAACTTTTAGAAACAAAAGGCTTTTTATAGCAAGAATATTTATATAATATTTTGAAAGTGTATAATAAAATAAAGAAAAAATGTTTTTCTAAAATATGTACGCTCGCACATATTCGCACTCGTCGAGCAATTACAAAAAATAAAACGTTGTGCGCGACGTACAATACGACTACGTGACGTACAATACAAAATTTTAAACAAGTACTAAATTTAATAAAAAAATAGTAGAAATTTAGGAGTTTTACAAATACCAATACTCAAAAATAGAGTTTGATATTTTAGATCATCCCACAATCTGCATAGAAGTGTGACAGTCCACGCCTACCCCCTGAACACTCCTGTGCATGCACCAGACTTCCTGGAGTCCGTGTCCGAGTCCGAGTCCGCACAACAAAAATCAACTTACATCTTTATTGGAATTAATCATTTTTTTTTCTAGGAAAATACTCCCACATGACACACACTTGTGCCCTACCACACCTCATGTGCACACCTCAACACAAGCAAAGCATTATATTGAGATACTCACCATTTGGTGTAGACGATGTGGGACTATCTTTCCTAGTCCAAAGGCAAAAATACCAACAATCCTCCACATATCTCAATATATGGGTTGAGCGTTCCCCAGAGTGACTGTCCATCATGCATTAGGAGAGATGCCGCTACGACTTGAATCTTCCCACATAGTTAAATAACAGTATGATACAAAATGGACTAAGCCTTGAATTCTGTACCATAACTGCAATTCTTTCTACTCACATAATGACATCAACTGTGCAGCTGGCTGTACATTAAAGGACTTGTGCCAGCCTGGTTTCAGTGTATAATTTTTTGGGCGTCTACAAGTTTACCCTCAAGGGACGGCCTGATATCTCTGTCCATACACTATAGGTGAGTTCTTTATAAAGGGTCATGGCATGAAGCATTGCGCTTCTTTGCGGTGCTACGCCGCTATGACATGGCTTAAAGACGAGGCTTTACCCCACCTTGATACCTCATCGTAGTGTCATACTACTATAGCATGAGGTCACAAGCCTCTTTGTAGTGCCAAACTGTCCAGCATAAAGCCTTGTGCTTTCGTGCGGGGTTACGCCTAGACATAGCTCGCGAAACAGAGGCTTTATCCTACCTGGTACCTCTTCGTGGTGTCATGCCACTGTAACATGATGACATAGTCCTATTTGTAGTACTGTCTACCTCTCTTTATTACGATTATCATACAGCATTAGGCCACCTGCCTATTTGCGGTGCTACTCCCTGTGACTTGGCTCACAAAGACGAGGCATTACCCCTAACTGGGAACCTCATGGTGGAGTCACCCCACTATAGCATGGAGTTACACTCCTTGTGTTGTGCTATTGTGCTTCCATAAAGCATTTCCAGGCATTCACTCTGTCTGAGAACTCATTAAGACAGTTAAGCCAACCTTCCCACAGGATCCATTTTTCTCAGAAAATAACAGTAGACAACAGTGGTTGTAGGTCCGTAACCTCTCCATGTCACAGAGGACAAGTATCCACCATTCCTGATATTCTTCTGGTTAAAAGTTCTCCCTTGAACCAAAAGCTAGATGTCTAGTAGATTTTTCTTTGAACTAATAGCATAAACTTTATGGTAGGAATATAATAACACAATATCAGAATGCCTTCAAGTCCATTTTACAAGCTGTGTCATCGAACAACTGGCGCTTAAGGCCCTTGGTGAACGGATTTGCCAGGTTCTCCTGACTCCGAACATCAATCACTGCAATACCCCTCTTGATGAGATCGTTACTGACATGTGCTTCAACCGTACAGTCCTCTTTTTTCCGTTGAAGAGGTCATTTAATGCCACCGTCGCAGTCGCCTGGTTGTCGCAGTATCGGTATCCTCGATATTTGTGTCCCAACTACTAGAAGATCATACAGAGCTTCCGAAGCTATTCTGCTTTCTCCGCTGCGGTATCAAGTGAAAAGAACTCAGATTCTATGGATAAACGCGAGAGAATAGTCTGCTTCTTTGATTTCTACGACATAGCAGCTCCACCCATTGTGAAAATGTATCCACCTGTGGACCTCTCGCTCTCCACTTCTGAGCACTAGCTGGCATCACTGAAGCCTTCCACTATCGACGATCTCTGCCGTAGAGCAGTGCATATGTTTGAGTCTTCTTGAGATATCTCATAACCCGTTTCACAGCTTTCCAGTACTCAATGCATGGGTTGCTCGTGAAACGACTCAGCATTCCCACGGCGAAAGCTATGTCAGTCCTTATGGCAGTAGTAGCATACATCAAACTCCCGATTACGCTTGCATACTCCAGCTTCTTGATACTTTTTCCTGAATTAGGCTTCAGCTTCTGATCACACTGTACGGCGCATCGATCCCTGGAAGATCCTGATACCCGTAACGAGTGATCATCTTCTCAACATAATAAGACTGTGACAGTGCTAGTCCAATGTCTGTCCGGATGATCTTGAGTCCCAAGATAACATCAGTATCCCCCAAGTCCTTCATACTGAACTTCGTCGAGAGGAACTTCTTTGTTTCCGTGAAACAGCTTATATCTGTACCTAGGATTAGCATGTCGTCCACGTATAGAACAAACGATGACTCCTCTTCCGTCAGCAAACTTCGTATAGACACACTTGTCTGTTTTACTGACCCTGTAGCTATTTGACCTTATGACTTTGTCAAACTTCTCATGCCATATTTTGGGAGCTTACTTTAAACCGAACAAAGATTTCACCAACTTACAGACTTTGTCTTCAAGACCTTTGACGACAAACCCTTCTGACTGTTGTATGTAGATCTCTTCGGTCAGCTCGCCATTCAGGAATATCATTTTTACATCCATGATGTCTCACCATCTTATGTATCGCTGCGAGAGCAATCAACATTCTGATGGTGGTCATCCAGGCTACTAGAGCATACATGTCAAAGTAGTCGATCCCCTGCTTCTGAGAAAACCCCTTTGCCACTACCTAGCCTTGACCTTGTCAATGGTTCCATCAACTTTCATCTTCTTCTTGAAGATCCACTTGCATCCGATAGATTTTGCTCCTTCAGTTAGATCAACCAACATCCAAGTGTTATTGGAGGTGATTGATTCAATTTTATTGTCTATCGTCTCCTTCCAGAAAACAACATCTCTGGTCTTCATTGCCTCATCATAGGTAAGCGGTTCTACTTCCATATGTAGGTGATGAAGTCATCTCCGAAGTTCTTCAGTCTCCTTGCTCGCTTCGACGATGGTTCAGCGAGTTCTGGTTCAATCGTTGTCTCCTCAATAACAACTTCATCTCGGACAACTGGCTCATTGAAGATCTCAGTCTCCTTTGCAACTTCATTATCTCCGATGTTCTTGTGCTTTGCAAACTTGTCTGCAAAATATTCAGCATCGCAAGATTTGATGATATAATTTGACTCAATATCAAAAAATCTCCGAGCATCCTCTTTTTGACATACCCCAAGAAGATCGTCTTCGTAATCCTTGTCCCCAGCTTCTGAATCTTCAGATCTAGAAGCTTCACATAAGCCCACCCCCACACTAATGACATTCAAGTTAGGTCTGACTCTGAACCAGAGTTCATGAGGAGTTACGTCCGAAGTTACATATGACACTCTATTTAGAATAAAAGTGGCCGTCAATACAGCTTCTCCCCAGTAGCATTTAGGAAGACCCGCAGTTAGCAGCATTGAGTTTTATTATTTCTGTCAACGTTCTGTTCTTCCTCTCCGCTACTCCGTTAGATTGAGGAGAATACGGAGCATTAATCTCATTTACGATTCCATATTCTTTGCAGAACGATGTGAATTATGAGACCGATACTTTCTGTCGATCACTCCTTAGCCTCTTGAGTTGTTATCCAGTTTGCCGTTCAGCCTCGGCCCTGAACTCCTTGAACTTCTCGAACGCTTCATCTTTAGACTTGAGCAAGTAGACGAACGCGTACTTTGAGAAGTCATTGATGAAGGTTATAAAATACTTCATCCCGACTTTTAGAGAATTGCTTGAAGTCACAGATATCGCAGTGTACCAACTCCAGAAGATCTGTGCTTCGATTGACCCGATAAAAGGGTTTCCTTGTGATCTTTGCCTGAGCACATACTTCACACTTCTCTACCTTACCCCCACATTTAGAGATAAGTCCTAGACTGGACATTTTGTTAATTCTTTTTACAGTGAACATGTCCTAGCCTATTATCCACAACTCAAGAGAATATTCAGAACGAGGGATTGTATTGATTACATTTGACTGGTTTACAAGCTGAATTTTGAACATCCTTTCGGTTTGAAAAGTTTTTCTGAAGTATATTCCCTTCTTGGAAATCACCATCTGGCCAGCATTGATGTCTATCCTCAAGTCTGCATTTCTAAGCAGGCTTCCAGAGATCAGGCTCTTTGCAATCACCGGAACGTGCTTCATACCTTGAAGCGTCAGAGTCTTCCCAGGTGTGAGTTTCAGCTCCACAGTTTCGACCCCCAGAACTTCAGCTTGGGCTTGGTTCGCCATGATAACTTTCTCAAAAGTTGGCTGGTATGTGATGAACCATTCCTTGCCAGAGCAGACATGGCAGGTCGTACCAGTGTCTATCCACCAGTCAGAGTCAGCACACAGCTGTGACCTGAACAATCATAGCAACAATGTTAGAAACTATGAAAACCTTGCTAGGCTCACCTTGCTCAGCTTGTTTGGGCTTGGATTTGCATTCACTCTTGTAGTGGTCCTTCTTGCCACAGTTGAAGCAAGTCACATGGTACTTGGACTTCTGTTGCTTGAATGAAGGACCCTTCACTTTCAGATTAGTGGAGTCCTTCTTCCTGTGATGAGAAGCCACCTGCTTTCGCTTGAACTCTCTTGTCTGCACCAAGTTGGCCTTAGCCAGTTGGTTGGACAAAGAGTCCATCTTCTGTTGAGATCGCATTTCGTCCTCAACGTGGATCTCTTGTAGAAGATCTTCCAAGCTAATGTCCAGCTTCTTCCATTGCATTCAAGCATAGAAGTTGCTCCAACCAGCAGGAAGTTTTGAGATTATCCCTCCAACGACAAACTTGTCGACGAGGGACATCTTTTCGTCATCTAACTTCTGGCGCAACTTAAAGAATTCCTTCACTTTCGGTAGCATCGCCATCTCGTCTTCGAAGAGCCACTTGTGGTACTTTTCGACGATGAAGATTTTAGACCTGTTCTCATCATCTTCATATAGCTTATCCAAAGAATACCTGATCTCTTTGGCCTTCACCTTCTTGGAATATGAATCTGTTAGAGAGTCTTCCATAGAATTGAGAATTAGCAGTTTACATATGATGTTTCTCTCTTCTATTTGCTTTGCATGACGAGTGCAGCAACAATAACATCGGCAATTCCTCTGTCTGGAATCGTCGGTTCATCCTCAATCAACACATGGTCTACGTCCACGAGTTGAAGATTATGGGTGACCTTCCTCTTTCAGATTTAGAAATATTCTCCGTCGAATTTCTCCAATTTGTTAAAGCTGGTATCGATGAGAGAAGCACGAAAGTTTTCCATCTACAAGGATCTTGCTTTGAGATTGTTAGTCCCGGGGCTTGATCAAAGATGGTAGACTCTATGTCGATATCAGAGGTTCAAACAAACGTTCCTCTTTTGATTATTCTCGAGATCCACGAGGAACACTATAATACAAATCTGATTATAAAAGCAACAATAATCAGAAATAAATCTCACGTTCTTCCTCGTAATCGTAGTTGCTGACGGACAGAACTGAGTTGATAAAGAAGAAGAGGAAAGGTTTTTGTTGGGATGATTAAGATCACCGTTGCTCAAAGCAAGATTCGCCCCACCACAATGATTTATCTAGAAAATAACATCGTCAATGGTCGTTGAACATGTTCAAATTTATTCATTGAAGCTTTTTAACTTTGGTATGTCCTAATAATAATAATGATGATGATGATGTGTTGTTAGTTTATAACTAATTTTATTTGGTTGTGCTAAACTAGTTAGAGATATATTCTTCTCTCTCTCTCTCTCTTTATGATATCTAGAAGATCTCAATATAATTTGGTGTTAGCCATAAGGCTATTTTGAAGAGTTATTTGCATTCATGCCAAATTTTATCTATCAATCTCTCTTACTTTGTAGCCAATAAATTAATTGCAACATGATATCTGCACGCAAAAGCTCACGATCGTGTGATCATCCACTATTAATCCGTGTAAGTATGATCTCAATTTTTTTATGATCTAATATTTTTTTTTGTCTTTTAGCAATAGAGAGATCTTCTAATCTTAGTCCGCAATGGTTTTATAAACTAAAATGATCCTTCAAATATTAACCCGCAATGACTTTCTAAATTATACATATCCTTCAAAATAGTAGCTTGTAATGACTTTCTAAACTATATTAGATCTTTTAGATCTTCGCCCGTAATGGCTTCCCAACCTACACATTTTTTTGTGGATCTTAGTATGTGGCTTTCTAACTATTCAAATCTTACGGGTCTCTACCAGTATGAATTGACAATATTTTTTTTTATAAATCCTTCCGGATCTTAGCCAGTTATGGCTTAGAACAAAATCAACATCTCCGACGCTAAAAGCATCAAGTCTCATATGCTAAAAGCATCACCATAAACAACGCTAAAAGCATCACCATAAGCGACGCTAACAACATCGTCAAAAGTGACATTAAGCATCTTCAGAAGTGATGCTAATAGCACGCTTAAACAACACTTAACTTTGCTTGAAGCAAAGACATCCCATCCTTGTCGTACCACAAGTATCACCAGAAGCGACGCTAAACAAGCAAGCATAACTTCATCAGAAGCAACACTAAGCATCACCAAAAGCGAAGCTAATAGCACATTTAAACAATGAGCTTTACCTTGCCTTAAGCAAAGATAACCTATTTTGAAGTCAGGCTACAAGCACGCTACGGCCTAGGCATAAGAAAAAACCAGAGGGGAGGGGTTGAATAGGGTTTAACAATAATTAACCACAATTAAAAATGGCTAATATGTAATTTAAAACTAGTGCTAGAAATGAGACAAGAATACCAATACCTGATGTATCCTGGTATCCTTCGTGAGACACTCGTCACGTAACTCTCTCCGACTTTAATATACTATTATGAAAATAGTTATACTTTTGAGCTTTGATTCGAATGTCTCGTCGACTTCTTACACATGAGCATTGAATATAAAGCTCATCGACTTTACACACGCTTTGATATAAAGACTTGTGGACCTCAATCGCTTACAAAAACAATTTTTATCTTTTATAACAATTGAATATCAAATGTAAAATTCAATTTCAAACTCTATCTCAAATAGATTTGGCAAATGAAAGCTCTTGTATATGAGTTTTGTATATGATAATTGAAAAGTTTAAGCTCTAAGAAGAGAGGAGTTAATGTGGCCAATGACCCCCTAGCCTAGTGGTAGTGGTGAGACATTTGGTCCGAGTGGTCAGTATATATATATATATATATATATATATTTTTTTGTATATATATATATATTATATATATATATATATATAATATTTATATATATATATATATTTATTAATTTTTTTTTCCACAAAGAAACTTTTATTGAATACAGGGAACAAGCCACACAAGAACCGAGCCGGGCCCACACAGAACACCAAAACAAAAACCAAACACACAAAATTTAAAATTTGAAAGAGGCACGCTGCCCCAGGGAGGGCACGTGGCAGTCCGACGCCATGCCCGAGGGGCCTGCTCCACGCGCGTAGCCTGAAGCGCACGAAACCCGAAGGGGCAGGACGCGGACCCGAGGGGGCGCCTCGGGTCTCCCGAGAGCAGGCCAGGGGACGACCCGGGGCAAGGCGGTCGTCGGGGAGGGGGTCCTCAAGGCCGGATGCTCGTCCTAGGCGGAGGAAGGGGGAAGCCCGACGAGCAGCCCAAGGTGAGTAGGAGGAGCTCGGTTCCTCCGGAGGAGCGGAGGGCCCGAGGTGCGGGGCGATTCACCCCCCAGCGCGAGGGGGAGCGGAGGGCGGAGGGGCAGATCTGCGCGCGGGACCCGATGGGGAGCGGAGGACCCGAGGGGCGAAGGGCTCGGGAGATGGGGTGCCACCCGCCGGGGATGCTGAGGGGACCGGCGGCGGTGGAGGGGGAACGACGGGGCGAGGCTCCGGCGGCGAGGGGGAGGGCCAGAGGGGAGCGAGCACGCCCGCAGCTAACAAGGCGGAGGAAGAGGCTACCAACGAGAGCGGCCGCCAGCGAGGGCCGTGAAGAGAGATAAGAGAGGAGACTGGGGGGAGGCCGAGCCCCAGCACGACGTCCAGCGATGAGGCCGGCGGGGCTAGTAGTACGCCTTCGTCCCCAAAAGGTGAGCATAGGCCACCCACTACGAAGCCGAGGGGGAGGCGTAACCGCCGGGCACGGAGCGGGCAGGAGCGGGCCATTGGGCCGCGGCCGCAGGAACCGAGGGGGAGTACCAGTACCACCGAAGGGTGGTGGGGTCCTGGTAGTAGGCCGCCGCCGAGGAGAGTGGGCGCGGCGACGGGAGTGGGGATGGGGTCCGCCGCCGAGGCCGGAGGGGCTGGGGCGAAGGCCGCTACCAAGGAGGACGGGGGCGCTGCGAATTGGTGTGTCTGGGTGGGGAGGATGTCCTCGGCCACAGTGGCGGGGGGAGGGGGAAGCACCGGAGGAAGAGCAGCATCGAGGGCGGTGGGCTCCAGGTCCGGAGGCAGCGGCTGGGGTGGTCCGGGCGAGGCATGGTTGGCCCCCGGAGCCACGGAGGCGGAGACCACCGGGATGGGGGGAGGAGGTAGGGCCGAGGCGGTCGCCTCTCGGTCACGGGGGGGGGCGACTCGAGGGGGAAAGTGCGGTGGAGGGTGTAGAACCCTAGAGGGGGGGTGAATAGGGAAATTAAAAATAAACTATAACAAATGATGCAATAAAGAGTAAATAGTAGAAAGATCAAACGCAAACGCAAGGATGTATCCTGGTATCCTCTTTTGAGGCAATCCAGTCCCGGAACTCTCTCCGGCTTTAATCCACTATTATGCAAATAGTACACACGAGTTTGGATCCGAAGAACTCGCCAACTTCAACACGAGTTTGGATTCGAAGACTCGCCAACTTCTACACACGAGTTTTCTTACGAAGGCTCGCCAACTTCAAACAAAAGAGAATGAAACTTGCTGATCTTCTAACACGTGAAGATCGAAATGTACAACTCTTTAATACTCTAGCACTTTGGGAGAGGATGACAATGAAAAGCTTTGAGAGAGTATTAATGGTGGAGCTCTTGGTTGTTGGAAAATTTATGGAAGAGTTGTAAGAAAGCTCAAGAGAGAGAGAGCTTCCTTTTAAAAAAACCAAGAGTGGGTGGCATTTAATGCTTCTGAGTGTACGCAGACCGGCATGCCGTCGGTATGCCGCGGCATACCGCCGGTATGCCGGCCAAATAGTAACAGTCATATTTATGACCGTTTAAAGCATTAAATGCGGCCATTAATGCATGTCAGACCAAATCGAAAAGCAGATTATTCGAAATTCGGTATACCGCCGGTATGCCGGAGCATACCGTCGGTATGCCGACTAAAGTCACAGAAAGTTTTAGAGCTATAAGAACGGCATGCCGCCGGTATGCCGTAGCGTACCGTCGGTATGCCGACAATAAATCACAGCATCTATTGTGTTGCTAGGAAACGGCATGCCGCCGGTATGCCGCAGCATGCCGTCGGTATGCCGACATTTCGAGACAGCAACTTTCTGGACACAGAAAGCGGTATGCCGCCGGTATGCCGAAGCATGCCGTCGGTATGCCGCTTATTGTCACAGAAACTTTTCTGGACACGAAAACGGTATACCGCCGGTATGCCGTAGCATGCCGTCGGTATGCCGCTTTTTATCACAGAAACTTTTCTGGACACAAGAACGGTATACCGCCGGTATGCCGGAGCATACCGCCGGTATGCCGCTCTGAATTACTTGATTTTCGATTTGTGCTTTTAAGTTATCATCCATCCTTTAGTGTTTTACAGAAATACCTAGACCAGTACAGACACGAAGACTCTAAGCAGGAAGACGCCGACTATATGTAGGGAACGCCGGTAACTGCTACGGTCTTCAAGGACGAAGGAGGAAGCTCTTGAAGTGAATAACTCCATGTAGTGCATCTTCTGAGAATCTGAAGAACAGAAAACTAAACTACGAAGATGCTGTTTAATTACTCAAAATAAAATGTGCCAACAAACTCCCCCATTTTGATAATTGACAAAATAGAGAGATAGCATCTTCAGGGAGTAGCTCCCCCGTAGGTAGACAGCTCCCCTCAATATGATTTCTCCCCCTTTGTCACTTAGTCAAAGATGGGGATAACTAAAGGAGACAGTGCATTAAAAGAAAAAAAACGAGAGTATAGATAAACATGCAGGAATATTGAAGTAAGAACGATAATACATGCTAGACCCATACATAGCAATAAGATAAAAGACTCTCCATCATGAGAGTCGGACAACAAAGACAATCATAGATAATGTCCCCGAAGGACAGCAAACACTGAAAACAACCATAAACCGGTCCCCGAAGGACCACTAAACAACAAACAGAAAACACAAAAAAAAAACCATTAAAACACCATAACCATCACCAAAGGAAACCCATCCCTAATCCTCTGTCGGATCATCATCACCATCATCATCCTGAGCCTGCTGGAGGGCGCCAAAGGGATCAATGCCGTCCGGGTACATAAACCCATAGGCATTGGGGTCAGAGAAATACGGGGCCGTGTACATGGGATCCTGAAGATTAAGATCCAGAAAGGCATCCCGGTCTTGCAGAGTGCGCTGGATGAAGTAGCCCTGATCGTGGAAGCGAGACTGGATGAGGGCGCTAAGTCCACGAGTGTGGGTCCGCATCTGCTCCTCCGCCTGGGCCATCCTTAGATCAAAGTGGTGCTGAGTAAGAGGCATATAGCGGCCCGTAGATAGAGGGGTAGATTGTAGCACCCTTTCCCCGAAAATTCTGAAATATTCTCTTTTTTTTTACTTATTTAATTAAATGGTGATTTTTAGATTTTACAAATAATTAGTTGTTATATTTATTTGTTATATTAAATTGTTATAATGTGATTTGTAAATTATGTGCATATATATAATATATGTGTATGAGCATGTATATATATAATATATATAATATATGTGTGTAAGTGTATGTGAATATGAATATATATGGTCCGTGTTATTTGAATAGGGAAAATACTCCAGTAAATTAGGATTAAGGAAAACTTGCTTAGGTACTGAATGGGGGCATAGAATTGGGGGCAAAAGGTTAGGGGTCTCCTTGTGGGTTGGGTTATACATTATACTAAGAACCGACTTATTAGCCTGACCCATATATTATTGACACTTGGTTTTAAGAAAGCTGGTCCGTTGATTGAAATCAGACTAATTAATCAGCATATCCGATTAATGAGCTTCTATGGTACTTCATCAACAGAAGTGGGTCGAAACTTGTTAATAAGCCAATTACTTGGCCTTCGCATCCTTCTTTAGAAGTCTAGTTTTAATCACAGTTTCCAAAGGAGATGGTAGTTGTATGTCATATTGAAATGTTGGCAGTCCACTTTCTGATAGTAAATGAGAAGTGGACAATTTACATTCTTCATAATGCACAATTAGTATTGAAGTTCATGGATTATATAATACTGTTCTGAAACAGGGTGCCAATAAGTCTAGAAGCTAGTTTGAATGGAGTAATATATGGGGAACTCTGTATCCTCCATTTATATTCAGATCTTTCTGTACGATGGTAATTATTTCCCTGGCTTTCTCGAGTACACACCATTTCAATTACCAAACGAAACCAAGCAGTAGCCAAAACACACCCCGGCCCCAAGGCCGAGCACCAAGTCCCAAGGCCAGCGCCCAACTCCCCAATACCAAGCAGCAGTGCTACTAAGCACCCCAAACTGAGTACACAGTGACCCAAAGCCCAGCCCACGAATCATCAGCAAATACCTAGCCAAGCCGACCCCTATTTCGGTGCTAACACAGTATTAATACGCGGGAAGTCGACGAGGGTTGTCTCTCGAAGAACACAAAGAACCCTAAATCCAACTCTCCCCCACGGCCCTCGCCAACACCGCGCGCCCTTCCCTGCGTGCGCGCGCCGCCGCAGAACCACCGCCGGCGGCCAGGGCCGCGAGCGCACGGACGCGCGCGAAACAGTAGACTGCAGCAGCGAGCTATTCCGGGCGGATTTCGCAGCAACGTCCCGTCGCGTACGATCCATGGTTTCGCGATTCGTCTTTTCAGGTATAAACCTAACATATTCCACTTCAAATGCCTTCAGATAGAATTAATTCTAGTGCGCTAGATCACCCATAAAATCGACGTCAAAACTGACGAAAAACTGATTCGAAAACAGGACTGAAAACAGTCGAGTTGGCCCACTTTGCATTTAATTATCTTCCAAACCATGCATAATTTTGAAAACCTGTTTGAAGGCGTTTATTGACGACATATAGGGCTCCACAACCCTTTTTGTGGATTTCGAAATCATCGAATATACGTTGAGAAATCGAATCCCGAAGTTTAGGAAAAATCTGTTTAGAAATCAATAAAATCGCTCCACACGACGTCCGTCCCGCCATTCCGAGCGACGTGGTCGCGCACCGTAAACATCGAAAGCTGCGTAACGGTTTCGTGGTCGTGTGGGCTTTGACGGAATTCAAATTGGTCGCGTGTGCGCGACGAATTCGACGCGTATCCGTCGGAATCGCCCCGTATCCGTCCAATGCAAATTCAGTCATAACTTTGTACACGCTCGTCAGATCGAGACGAAACTTGTGCCAGCAGAACCGTATCGTTTTTCTGGTCCTGCATGCCAAGTTTGGTCCGATTCTGAGACCATTGATAAAATCACCGTTTTGCGGGCCCCACGGTCCCACTCAACGGGCGATTTTGTGCACGGCCCGCCGGAATCCAACTTTGGACATACGGTTGGGTTCGTATCGGAAAACTGGATCCGTAGACATGTAGTTTGACGACTTTAGAGACCATTGACTCTGGCACGCTTTTCGGTGCAAAGCGGGTCCAACGGCGGACATCGTTTTGGCCCGAAATTATCGTTTTGCCCCTGTGTCCAGAATTGAATGTAAGGACAGGCAATCCTAGCTAATTGGACTATTCTGAGATCATTGGTATTGTTTATTTCAGCTTCCGGGGACTGTTGTACGGGTTTTGACTATAGTGGCACAGTGAGTAGTTCAGATTGTCGGTTTCACCAGCAAAGGACCACAGGCGAGTACAGTTTATTGTCTGCATTTCGATATTGATTTTCACTATATTTCATTGGTTGGTTTCATTAGTTATGTGATTATTTTCTATTATAAATTGTTGAGTCGGGAATGAGAAGTACCAACGATGTGTGATCTGACCTTAGACCGTGTAGACCGTGTTGCATTTATTTCTTGTAGACCGTGTAGACCGTGTTACATTTATTTCTTGTAGACAGTGATTTATTTATTGCAAGTAGACCGTGTAGACAGTGATTTATTTATTGCATTTAATCTGTGTAGTTCGTGATTATTATTCTGTAGACAATGTTTCTTTATTGCAATATTTTCTGTAGACCGTGTAACTGTAGACCGTGTAACTGTAGACCGTGTAACTTTAGACCGTGTAACTTTAGACCGTGTAGACCGTGTCGCATAATTGTCCCGAGACCGATCACATATCAAAGGTACTTCTAATGGTGGAAAAGTATATTGGTCTATTTATTACTATTGATTTTTCTTACGGCTTTACTGTTTATTTTCAAACCCATGATTGATGTCTAACCTTTGTCTTATAGTCATTTTCTTTATTTGAAATTGCATTCAGTGAATTGTGCTCGTTCCATTCCTGACTGGAAACCAACATTTTCAGGTTAGCCGTGGATTCACTTAGCTTGGGGAGTTCGGGTGTACTTGCAGACGAGCCTAGAAGATTAGTTAGATAGTCAAGTTATAGTCATTCATATTTGTACAAGTTTATATTTTTCTGCAAATGTAAAACTTGTGATCATTGTAAATTAAATTAGTTTGTGAATGAGCATTATTTGTGATCTTGATCTTCATGGCCGTGACAGCGTTCTACCGCCGACACTGCGGCGTAGGCTGGCTTGGACACGTCTTGTATCCGTTTAAAAAAAAAAAAACGGGTGCGGGTCGTGACAAGTTTTTGTGGTGGCCCATGCAGGTCAGTCTTCGCAAATCACGCGAACTCGTGATGGTACTTAAGTTAGTTGTACTATTGCGAGCCTGCGACTAGAACATGCTCATTCACGAACAAGGATTAATTTAATTTAAGAGAATGACTAGGACTAGGAGTCCCTATACGAACTTACCGATGGGTAGTCTAGGCTATGCAATGTAGATGAGGGTTATATATTTGATAGTTTGTCATATCTCCATAAGTACACTATCTTCTCTTGATATGACGATATGATCCAATGTGAATAGATTATTCACTTGGTGAGATCGGACTTCCTAGGATTGATAATCTAACCTCGATAAATTGTTCAGTTCCTCCTCTTGACCCCTTAGGTATCATCCCCATACCCTAGTCCGAATGGCCCATTTAGTTCCTAGTTGCCCTAAGGATTAGATTATATAATTTCTGATTAGATTATCCATATACGGACCTCGAGTTAGTTTCGGTTCAAGTTTTTCCCCAATGTTTGAATACAATGGAATAGTTAGAATGTTGTACTTCATTGTCATCATATATTTCTTTCCTGTGCAACCTCTTATTTTAAAGATTGTGAATGATAGGACAAATATTTATGCCTTATTACATAGTCGACTTATTTGAATCCCTAGAAGCCCAGGAATTTTACAGATAAAGGAATGTTAGTTAACTCATAATGGCAGGACAGCAGCGCACTGTCGCCATTTATTTAAATTATGAAGACTCTGGATTCCCTGCAGCCAGCAGCGCACTGGCAAGGCACAACCCCTAGAGGTGAAATTAGTTTAAGAAAATATATAGGTTATATAACATTCCTAAAACTATGGCTAGTGGCTCACTCCTTATCGTAGTTACACTTGAGCCGATATTGGATAGAGATAAGTAATGTTCGATTTGTGTCATATTTGAGTTACGAAACCAAGGGTTTACCACAGCCTGATTTTTACGGGCGAGGCATATCCTTGGTAAATAACTTCAGACGTGATTACAAATTAGGGATACCATAGAGGATAGGACAGTGCTCTGTATGTTCTATAAGATCTGAAGCCAATAAGTAGTGGGAGTTCTGTGAGATTGGATAGCATGTCTCCCGACCTAGCATTCTGTAGTCCTTGTGACTTAGTGATGAGGAAATTGATTGACACTAATAGGTTTACCTAGAATACCGAAGTTAGAGGTCTAAACCCATTAGTCGACCAAGTTCTCGTGGATAAGAGGATAGAAGGAAGACTGTATAAGCAAGAACACCGGGTAAGTTTTGATTCTCTCTAAACTCGAACTACTTGTGTCCCCTTTCAAAAAATCTCGCATATTTATATTTTGACTCTCTAGACCAATGCTGTTATTACAGCCTAGTTTTTGCAAGCTTACCCTTTTATCGAGCTTGATTCAAGACATATGTTTAGTGGGGACGCCTGCTAACTTATTGTCTAATCAGAATCAGTGTATTATGGTCTGATCAACCATGATGCATTTGGTTCGCACTTTATTTAATTACCCTACGTGGATTGAGATATAGATGTCTCTAGGGTCTCAGCCACGACTGCATTGACAATTCCTCTTGAATTATATGTTCGCCCTTGAATCACGAAATTGTATTCAGTAACATCACCCTTGAATTCTTTATTGCTTTTGTCTTTCACCGATTTGGAAAGACGAAAGCTCGTGATAGTAGATAGATACAGAGTACTCCCATGGCTATGATAATGGTAGGCCCAAGTGTCGCTACCATCGGCCAGTCATGAGATAGAGTTACTCGTTCTCCCATCGACCCTCAAACTACTATGAGACTTTTGAGCCAGCTGAAATTGAGATGACTAGGGTTTTACCCTTAGTCGAAATGCCTACCTAGGAGACTATCTATCCTCAAGAGACCAGATAGTGTGAGTCTCCAATTTTTGCTGGAAGCTTGCCTTAACTTTCAACCCTTATGCCTTGACTCGACCGTCCCTCGACCAAAGTCCACAATTTAGACATGAGATGAATAGACAAGGCTAAGGACAATAATTTACCGTGACTATGGTGGACACTCATCCCGAGATTGGTTTCCAACCAATATTACTCTAATTATGTAAATTTTATTATAAGACCTAACTAGTGTTGGAATCCACAGTCACTAGCTTAGCCAATACCATAGCTTAAGTACCCTGTCAAATTTGATGTACCAGTTGTCAACAACAACGCATGATCACTACAGCCCATACCACTAGAACCCTTATGACAATAGTCTGACAGGTTTGACACAACTAGAGATTCAAGACTCAGTTGTTAGAATCTCTTCATAGGACATGCCTTGGAACTGGTTACCCCCGTCGATAACTCTTGTACACTATGGATGGGTATTTCCTCTATGTTATCGACCATGTGTTATTATACACCCTTGTTTCTCATTTATTGAGGAATGATCATTGACTTGACTTACATCTACCGTATTCCATTACGTCGTACCTTATTCTTTATTAACAAGAGTCGAGGTACAATATCCAGACTTTGAAATTTTTTTAACCTCATTATTCCAAAAACCCTGTCCTAGCTTCTAAGGTGGGTAGACTGTATGCCTTCTAAAATTTTAGGATATATCAGGATTATCGATTGATCAGAATAAATTCCATTAGGATGATAATTAGTGCCCTTGGACTCCCACTTTTCATTTAGATTATTTTGCGTCCCCACCTCTTAGGACGTAATGTCATTCGTAACTCTTATTCCATTTACCCGAAAATCGCGACACGATCTTGTGTTGTATTATATCCTTGCTCGTGTGTTTAAATAACCACGGAATAGATCGTAATCTTGATTTCTCAAATTCTGTTCTATCATGAAATCGTGCTTAGTTTTAATTTCGAGAACGGGATTTTCGTTAGTGCATAGGTTGCAAGCCTCTCTAAGAAACGAAGGGTCTCTTCGAAGTTAGCCAGTGATTGGAACGGAAGTAGCCCCAATCTAGCTAAGTCAATGGATTATGAGGTCCATTTTATCGGTATCATTTGATATCCTCTACCACTCTTGAAACTTCGTGCTTGTTCACAGTTATTCTTCCTCGTCCTTTCGTACCATCGACTCTCGTCCTTCCTATTTTAGGGGTCGATAACCGTGTTGCTTAGAATTTAGCAGAGGTTATAGTATAAGTTAGTTGATAATTGAATTTTGGGTTGCTTGATAGATATGCAAGGATTATAGATACCATAGGCGATAGATATCCAGTGGAAGAATTTGAGCAACTAGTTGGATGATTATAAAATTTAGTGACCTAGCTTTGAGGGTGTGAGGTGGTAGTGTGACCAAAGGTGGGTAGAAGTCCTCGATATTTTGTAGTTGCCAAAATGGACAAGGAGAAGGATATTAACTATTTTTGAGGAATTAAAAAAAAAATTGAGAAGATTGTGGTAATAGTGGATTTATTCTATTATTTATTTTATTTTATTTTTTGATTTTAGGCATGTTTATGAGTTAGAATTTCGAGGACGAAATTATTTTTAAGGTGGGTAGATTTGTAGCACCCTTTCCCGAAAATTCTGAAATATTCTCTTTTTTTTTACTTATTTAATTAAATGGTGATTTTTAGATTTTACAAATAATTAGTTGTTATATTTATTTGTTATATTAAATTGTTATAATGTGATTTGTAAATTATGTGCATATATATAATATATGTGTATGAGCATGTATATATATAAATATATAATATATGTGTGTAAGTGTATGTGAATATGAATATATATGGTCCGTGTTATTTGAATAGGGAAAATACTCCAGTAAATTAGGATTAAGGAAAACTTGCTTAGGTACTGAATGGGGGCATAGAATTGGGGGGCAAAAGGTTAGGGGTCTCCTTGTGGGTTGGGTTATACATTATACTAAGAACCGACTTATTAGCCTGACCCATATATTATTGACACTTGGTTTTAAGAAAGCTGGTCCGTTGATTGAAATCAGAC
Organism: Iris pallida; assembly: GCA_029216955.1. NCBI lineage: Eukaryota > Viridiplantae > Streptophyta > Magnoliopsida > Asparagales > Iridaceae > Iris > Iris pallida. The sequence goes on along the minus strand of JANAVB010039861.1, from coordinate 43,937 downwards.
TAATTAATCAGCATATCCGATTAATGAGCTTCTATGGTACTTCATCAACAGAAGTGGGTCGAAACTTGTTAATAAGCCAATTACTTGGCCTTCGCATCCTTCTTTAGAAGTCTAGTTTTAATCACAGTTTCCAAAGGAGATGGTAGTTGTATGTCATATTGAAATGTTGGCAGTCCACTTTCTGATAGTAAATGAGAAGAAGTGGACAATTTACATTCTTCATAATGCACAATTAGTATTGAAGTTCATGGATTATATAATACTGTTCTGAAACAGGGTGCCAATAAGTCTAGAAGCTAGTTAGTGAATGGAGTAATATATGGGGAACTCTGTATCCTCCATTTATATTCAGATCTTTCTGTACGATGGTAATTATTTCCCTGGCTTTCTCGAGTACACACCATTTCAATTACCAAACGAAACCAAGCAGTAGCCAAAACCCAACACAGCCCGGCCCCAAGGCCGAGCACCAAGTCCCAAGGCCAGCGCCCAACTCCCCAATACCAAGCAGCAGTGCTACTAAGCACCCCAAACTGAGTACACAGTGACCCAAAGCCCAGCCCACGAATCATCAGCAAATACCTAGCCAAGCCGACCCCTATTTCGGTGCTAACACAGTATTAATACGCGGGAAGTCGACGAGGGTTGTCTCTCGAAGAACACAAAGAACCCTAAATCCAACTCTCCCCCACGGCCCTCGCCAACACCGCGCGCCCTTCCCTGCGTGCGCGCGCCGCCGCAGAACCAGCCGGCGGCCAGGGCCGCGAGCGCACGGACGCGCGCGAAACAGTAGACTGCAGCAGCGAGCTATTCCGGGCGGATTTCGCAGCAACGTCCCGTCGCGTACGATCCATGGTTTCGCGATTCGTCTTTTCAGGTATAAACCTAACATATTCCACTTCAAATGCCTTCAGATAGAATTAATTCTAGTGCGCTAGATCACCCATAAAATCGACGTCAAAACTGACGAAAAACTGATTCGAAAACAGGACTGAAAACAGTCGAGTTGGCCCACTTTGCATTTAATTATCTTCCAAACCATGCATAATTTTGAAAACCTGTTTGAAGGCGTTTATTGACGACATATAGGGCTCCACAACCCTTTTTGTGGATTTCGAAATCATCGAATATACGTTGAGAAATCGAATCCCGAAGTTTAGGAAAAATCTGTTTAGAAATCAATAAAATCGCTCCACACGACGTCCGTCCCGCCATTCCGAGCGACGTGGTCGCGCACCGTAAACATCGAAAGCTGCGTAACGGTTTCGTGGTCGTGTGGGCTTTGACGGAATTCAAATTGGTCGCGTGCGCGACGAATTCGACGCGTATCCGTCGGAATCGCCCCGTATCCGTCCAATGCAAATTCAGTCATAACTTTGTACACGCTCGTCAGATCGAGACGAAACTTGTGCCAGCAGAACCGTATCGTTTTTCTGGTCCTGCATGCCAAGTTTGGTCCGATTCTGAGACCATTGATAAAATCACCGTTTTGCGGGCCCCACGGTCCCACTCAACGGGCGATTTTGTGCACGGCCCGCCGGAATCCAACTTTGGACATACGGTTGGGTTCGTATCGGAAAACTGGATCCGTAGACATGTAGTTTGACGACTTTAGAGACCATTGACTCTGGCACGCTTTTCGGTGCAAAGCGGGTCCAACGGCGGACATCGTTTTGGCCCGAAATTATCGTTTTGCCCCTGTGTCCAGAATTGAATGTAAGGACAGGCAATCCTAGCTAATTGGACTATTCTGAGATCATTGGTATTGTTTATTTCAGCTTCCGGGGACTGTTGTACGGGTTTTGACTATAGTGGCACAGTGAGTAGTTCAGATTGTCGGTTTCACCAGCAAAGGACCACAGGCGAGTACAGTTTATTGTCTGCATTTCGATATTGATTTTCACTATATTTCATTGGTTGGTTTCATTAGTTATGTGATTATTTTCTATTATAAATTGTTGAGTCGGGAATGAGAAGTACCAACGATGTGTGATCTGACCTTAGACCGTGTAGACCGTGTAGACCGTGTTGCATTTATTTCTTGTAGACCGTGTAGACCGTGTTACATTTATTTCTTGTAGACAGTGATTTATTTATTGCAAGTAGACCGTGTAGACAGTGATTTATTTATTGCATTTAATCTGTGTAGTTGATTATTATTCTGTAGACAATGTTTTTTATTGCAATATTTTCTGTAGACCGTGTAACTGTAGACCGTGTAACTGTAGACCGTGTAACTGTTAGACCGTGTAACTTTAGACCGTGTAGACCGTGTCGCATAATTGTCCCGAGACCGATCACATATCAAAGGTACTTCTAATGGTGGAAAAGTATATTGGTCTATTTATTACTATTGATTTTTCTTACGGCTTTACTGTTTATTTTCAAACCCATGATTGATGTCTAACCTTTGTCTTATAGTCATTTTCTTTATTTGAAATTGCATTCAGTGAATTGTGCTCGTTCCATTCCTGACTGGAAACCAACATTTTCAGGTTAGCCGTGGATTCACTTAGCTTGGGGAGTTCGGGTGTACTTGCAGACGAGCCTAGAAGATTAGTTAGATAGTCAAGTTATAGTCATTCATATTTGTACAAGTTTATATTTTTCTGCAAATGTAAAACTTGTGATCATTGTAAATTAAATTAGTTTGTGAATGAGCATTATTTGTGATCTTGATCTTCATGGCCGTGACAGCGTTCTACCGCCGACACTGCGGCGTAGGCTGGCTTGGACGCGTCTTGTATCCGTTTAAAAAAAAAAAAAAACGGGTGCGGGTCGTGACATAGATGCAGGGGCAGGAGTGGAACCCGGTTGCTCTTGGGAAGAGGAAGCACGGGAAGAAGAGGCGCCAGCTAGGGTACGGGAAACAGCAAGAAATGAGGGGACCCCATCCGAGGAGCAGAGAGACAAGTCAACTTGTTTGGCCTCCATAAACAAGGTGATGAAGGAGCCATAGTAGAGGTTCTGCTTCCCGGAAGGCAAGGTACGCCGGAATTGCAAAAGCAGAGTCTTTGGGAAGGAAAAACGCTTCCGGGCATAGAGATGATACATGAGGACAAGAGCATCACCGGTGATTGCGTCATAGTTCCCGCCCTTTGGGAACAGAGTGTGGCACACGATACGATGGAGCTCGTAGTAGAATGGCTCCAGCTGGGCTGAGAGGGCCGGAATGGCAGGAGGGTTGGGACCCTTACAGATGATACGACAGAAGTCGTCGAAAGGAGACGCCGCCGATGAGGTGAGAGCACCCAAAAGAGGTAACGCATCCCCTCTGTCCGGGACGCCCAAGATGGCCCCCACTTCCTTGGATGTGAGACGGAAGTGGCGGTCATTGACCATGGATTGGATGGCGGTAGGGTCGTCGTCATCCCCTCGCATGTTGCAGTAGAAAAGGCGGACAGCAGAGTAGACAGGAATTTGCCGCCGAAGAAGGGAGGAGAGACCGGCATCGTCAAACAACGGGACGTGACCGGGGAAGAGATTCCAGTTGATAGCCCGTCCTTTGAACACGTTCTGGTTGACGAAGTGCTGGAACCAAAGCTCAGCCGCCAAAGCGTTGGAGAAAACGCGTTGGTCAAAGCCGAAGGGTAGCGCCACCGGAACGAAAGGGTTGAAAGAGGAGGAAGAGGATCGGGGGCGCTTAGGGTTGGCCATGAAGAAGGATTTTGGGCTTTGGTGTGAGAGGAAGAAGTAGTAGAGGAGAAGGAAGAAGGAGGGTTTTTAAAGAAGAGGGGGAATATGAAGAGTTGAGTTTGAAAAGGTTGGGAAGGAGGGAACGGTTAAAGAGGAAGGGTGATGGGGTAGTTGAAAGGGTGATGGGGTGAATTGATGTGTGGAGTAAAAAGAGGAGAGAAAAGAGGAAAGGTGATAAGAAGGGTAATTAATAGGAGGGGAGTTGAGGAGATGGGTAATTAATGAGGGATTTGATGGATTAAAGAAAGGATGGAAGGAATAAAGGAGGAGAGATAAAATAGTGGGCCCGCAACTTAGTTCAGGAATTATTTTGCCGTCATCCGGCATGTCGACGGAATGCCGACGCATACCGACGGTATGCCGAAAAACGAAACAGAACATAATTCTGTTTCGAAAAACGGCATGCCGGCGGTATGCCGACGTATACCGACGGTATGCCGAAAAACGAGACAGAACCTAATTCTGCTTCGAAAAACGGCATGCCGCCGGTATACCGTAGTATACCGTCGGTGTGCCGGACAAAAGAGACTATGGATCAAAGGATAAAATGCCCAATTCATGGCAAAGGAAAGAGAAGCGATCTTCCGGGAGGGGCTTAGTGAAGATGTCGGCTAATTGATAGGTAGTATCAATAAATTCAAGATGGATATCTCCTTTTTGTTGATGGTCACGAAGAAAATGGTGTCTAATTTCAATGTGCTTCGTGCGTGAGTGACAAATCGGATTTTTCGTGAGATTGATAGAGCTAGTGTTATCACATTTAATAGGGGTGCAAGAATGAGAAATACCATAATCTAAAAGTGTTTGTGACATCCAAAGAATTTGTGCACAACAACAACCAGCCGCAATATACTCTGCCTCAGTGGTTGAGAGAGCGACAGAGTTTTGCTTCTTACTAAACCACGATACCAAGGACTTCCCGAGGAATTGACATGTGCCACTAGTGCTTTTTCGGTCAATCTTGCATCCGGCAAAATCCGCATCCGAAAAGCCATGAAGCTCAAAGGATGAGGATTTCGGATACCAAAGACCCATGTTAATGGTGCCTTTGAGATAACGAAAAATGCGCTTGACGGCACTCAAATGTGATTCCTTTGGATTGGCTTGATATCGTGCACACAAACAAACACTAAACATGATATCCGGACGGCTAGCAGTTAAATAAAGTAAGCTACCGATCATACCTCTATACTTACGAATGTCGACCGATGTGCCATCTTCATCATTGTCAAGCTTGGTCGTTGTAGCCATAGGGGTCCTCATTGATTTGGATGATTCAAGGTCGAAACGCTTGAGGAGATCCCTTGTATATTTTGCTTGATTGATGAAGGTTCCTTTAGGTCCTTGTTTGATTTGGAGCCCCAAAAAGAAGGAGAGTTCACCCATCATACTCATTTCAAACTCTTCCTGCATAACTTTGGCAAATTTACACAAAGTGTGTTGTTAGTAGAACCAAAAATGATATCATCAACATAAATTTGAACCAATAAGAGAGTCCCATCATGGGATTTAATAAAAAGTGTGGTGTCAACTTTTCCCTTTGAAAAATTGTGAGAAACAAGAAAAGAGCTAAGACGCTCATACCAAGCATGTGGAGCTTGTTTGAGGCCAAAAGGCTTTATGGAGTTTGAAAACGTGGTTAGGAAACTGAAAATCTTAAAACCGGGAGGTTGTTTAACATAAACTTCCTCCTTAATAATACCATTAAGAAAAGCACTCTTAACATCCATTTGAAATAGCTTAAAGTCATTAAAACAAGCAAAGGCACAAAGCATACGAATGGATTCAAGACGTGCAACCGGAGCATAGGTTTCGTCGTAGTCAATGCCTTCCTCTTGGTTATAGCCTTGAGCAACCAATCGGGCTTTGTTACGAGTCACTAACCCATCTTCATTTAGCTTGTTGCGAAACACCCATTTAGTTCCAATAATGGGATGATTGCTAGGTTTTGGAACAAGTTCCCAAACCTTGCTTCGCTCAAATTGATTAAGCTCCTCTTGCATAGCTATCATCCAAAATTCGTCAAGAAAAGCATCATTAACATTTTTAGGCTCTATTTGAGAGATGAAAGCCACATTGGCACAAAGATCACGAGTGGCGGATCTTGTGCTAACACTTGAGGAAGGATCCCCAATGATGAGCTCCTTAGGGTGATTGGTGACAAATCTCCATTCTCTTGGGAGATCCTTTGGAGGAGGCTCGAGAGGAGGAGACTCTTTTGATGGGGTCACAACTTCATTGTGAGATGAAGAAGGACGATCCTCAATAGAGGAGTTCTCCAATCCAAACGAGATGTCATCAATATCCTCGGAGGAGGAGAATGTAGAAGAGTTGAGTTCATTAAAAGAGACATTGATTGACTCTTCGACAACAAGACTTCTTTTATTAAAAACACGAAAACCTTTGCTATGAGTAGAGTATCCAAGGAATATTCCTTCATAGGCTTTTTCTTCAAACTTGCCTAGGTTATCCTTGGTATTCAAAATAAAACAATTACAACCAAAAACCTTGAAATATTCAATAGAAGGAATTTTGTTAAACCAAAGCTCATAAGGGGTCTTCTTAGTAATAGGTCTAATTAAGACCCTATTAATAACATGACATGCCGTATTAACGGCTTCCGCCCAAAAATATTGAGGGAGCTTATATTGGTTTAACATGACCCGGGCCATATCGCCAAGGGTTCTATTCTTTCTCTCCACAACCCCATTTTGTTGAGGAGTACGGGGACAAGCAAAGTCATGTCCAAAACCATTCTTTTCACAAAATCTTTTGAAATCAACATTATCAAATTCACCTCCATGATCACTCCTAATTTTGTTAATAGAAAAACCTTTCTCATTTTGAACACGTTTACAAAAAGCAACAAATTCACGAAAAGTATCACTTTTGCAAGCAAAAAAATAACCCAAGTAAATCTCGAAAAATCATCAACTAAAACAAAGGCATAAAGTTTGCCTCCAAGGCTAGCTACTCTACTAGGCCCGAAAAGATCCATATGAATAAGTTGAAGGGGTCTAGTGGTACTCACAGAGTTGATGGATTTGAAAGATGACTTGGTCAACTTACTTTTCTCGCATTCTTCACATACCATATCCCTCTTGAAAGGGATACTAGGAAGTCCTCGTACAAGCTTTTTGGAGGCGAGACGAGAGATGGTATCCATGTTAGCGTGTCCAAGCCTCATGTGCCAAAGCCAACTCTCATCGTTCTTTGCAACTAGGCACCTGTCATTGTTAGTACCTTCAACAAGATAAAGAACATAAATATTGTTTTCTCTAATGCCTTCATACACAATAGTTCCATTGGAGCTATCGGTAATGTAGCATTTGAGTTTAACAAACTTGATATCATAGCCATTATCGGTGAGATGGCTAATACTAAGGAGGTTATGCTTAAGATTAGTAACAAGACATACATTATTAATACAAGGATAAGGAGGAGAACCGATATTACCATTTCCAATAATATAACCTTTTAGATTGTTACCGAAGGAGACATGTCCTTGTCACGACCCGCACCCGGATATACGGGTACGAATACGTGGGCCACGCCCAGCCTACGCCGCGGTATCGGCGGTAGAACGCTGTCAAGTATACTATACTAACTACAACATCTAAGAATCCATAACTAGAAATGTACTCATGTCACATCACGAAAACTAAGGAAGATAAGACAAGAAATAATAACAATTCACTAGAACAACTAGAATCTACACTGATCATAAGACAGGAAGATAATGAAGGAACAACAAGACTAACTAAGGAATAACTACCAGGCAACTCACATAGAGGAACAGTGTGAACCACCTCAGCTAGAATCATCCTGCAGTCCAACAAATGTGGCACAACTACTCCTAAAATTTTGTCAACATATCCAGTCAGGAGCGGAACGAGTACAAATCTCAAATAACAGTTCTAATTAGACGATATTGAACATGTAGCAGTAAATAGAGAGAATATACAAGAAATCATGAAATGTACATGTGAGTATCATGGCAGGGTAAGCTGTAAATCTAGAGCTAGAACAAGGCAAGTAAAACTGATCATGACATGTACAAGAATCAAGAATCATATATCTAGGTGTGTGAATACTAGCTACAACATGTGGCCGGATTGGGTCTGCACAAGGTTATGATCAGCCAATCCCACGTGGAGTGTAGGATTGGTAGCATTCAAGGTCTACAAGAATAAACAAGGTGGGTAATGACCACACATCTACACTAGTACTCCCCGTCCCCGACTGGTAGAGTGGATCCAAACAGGACACGTCACTGCACGGAATTCTAATGAGAAGGTCGCGAACCTTCTCTAGAATCAGTGACCACATATCGAGCAAGAGCTACAAGGGTGCTTGCACAATACATCCCAACCTAAGAAGGAGAAACATCTCTCGTCGGGATCCATGAATACCAATCCGTGTGACCAATGTGTCGAGAACAAGCATATCTACACTAAATACAAGAAACATAAACGATATCATAAAACAGAAATATTATCAGAGAATGTACTCGCCTGGGGTCCTGCTGTCAATATGAATCAGGGTTCAGAGTAAAGCCACAGACCTAAAGATGAAATAATACAAGAGCTGATCAGGGTCAAAAGACATACTAACATCTAGGTCAAACTAAGTCAAACTGGGTCAAGGTTGACGTACAGTTGACTTTGGTCAACTGGTCAACTCTGGTTCAGTTCTAGTCAATTGTAGGCTACGGTTGACTTCCGGTTGACTTTGGTCAAAATAGTCAACCAAGGTCAAAATTAGTCTAACCTAGGTCAAATGTTGACTCTACTTCGACGTTCAGTCAAAGTAGTCAACCATGGTCAAACTGGGTTAAAGCTAGCCTCTACAACCATCTACAGGGTCAACACATGCAATTTCAGTGGTTGTGAAATCACTGGAATCGATGGATCTCAAATACCACAAAAGGAGAAAGATATAATAATAGGGTGAAAACCTACAGATATTGTCGGATGGTGAAACTAACATCACCAACGTGTCCAGAATAGTCAAATTAGCTAGAATAGCCTGTCCAAAAGTCTAATTTGGACACAGGGGCAAAACGGTAATTTCGGGCCAAAATAATGTCCGCCGTTGGACATACTTTGCACCGAAAAACGTGCCGAAATAAAAGTGCACAAAACCTAACAAATTATATGTCCACGAATCCAGAATGACGATACGAACCCAACGGTATATCCAGAATTGGATTCCGTTGACCCGATCTCAAATTGGTCCGTTGACCGGACATTGAAAACCGATTTGCACGGAAAAGCGTGCCGGAGCAAATGTCTTCAAAACTCAGCAAATTATATGTCAACGAGTCCAGAATGACGATACGAACTCAACGGTATATCCGGAATTGGATTCCGATGAGCCGATCTCAAAATGACCCGTTGGCCCGGATATTGGTATCCGACTTGCACCGAAATGCGTGCCGGAAACAACGCCCACTAAAACCTAGCAAATTATATGTCAACGAGACCAGAATGACGATACGAACTCAACGGTATATCCGGAATTGGATTCCGATGAGCCGGCGTCAAAAAGTCCCGTTGACTCAGAAAGTGGGACCCACTTTGCACCGAAATGCGTGCCAGGGCCCACGTTCTCCAAATCAGGCAAACTTTATATGAAAACATGCCAGAATGACGCCACGAGTCTAGGTGGTGTCAGAAATTGAATCCGGGGTCCCGGGTTCAAAATGGAATTTTACAAGTACAACACTAAGAATTCGAACGGCCAACTTTGGCGTCGAATTCGACCGACCTAACAAGCTCAAACTAAAATGAAATCTAAAGGGGGCAGGAAGAGGGTTATACCAGCTGTGCACCGGAACTGGTGGCACGCAAAACGGAGCTGCGATGACGAAGATACGAACCCGCGAAGTTGGCGTCGCGAAACTGTCCAAAAACAGTACAAATTAAAACGTCAACTTGGTGGCCGATTTTGATGTATCAAACGACAGAATTAACGGTTCAAATTTGAGAGGGATGAAGGGGTATATACCGAGATTGAGACGGAGCGAAGAAATCGCCGATCCAACGGTCGGATTGTCCGAAAAATTGGTGCGAAGTTGCTGCTCCGAAGCGAACTTTCTGAATTTCGAAATCGCGCGTCACGGCGGGATCCCGTGCAAAACGCACGAATCGTCCGTTTCCCGCGTCGGGGACGACGGAGGCGGCAAGGGGGCCTCGCCCGAGGTCGCCCGGCCATGGGGGGCTCACGGGGGCGACGGGCCGGCCACGTGGTGGCGCGTGGCCGCGCCCATGCGCGCGCGCTGCGGGGGTGGCGCGACAGCCACTGCTGCGCGCTGCTGTTTGCAGCGTGTGCGGCGGGGCGGCGCTCCGCCGGGCACGGCGGGGGGCTGTGCGGGCGGCGTGGCGGCTGGTGATGGTGGTGGGTGTGGTTATGGTGGTGGAGGTTGATGATGAAGATGATGATGAAGAAGATGGTGATGATGAAGATGATGGTGAAGGAGGAGGAGAAGGGTGAGCTCGGCCTAGGGTGGTGGGGCTGGCCGTCGGCCATGGGGGTTGTGGAGCTGTCGGCCGAGAGGGAGGGAAGTGGTGAGTGTGTTGTGTTTTGTTGAGAGGGAAAGAGGGGGATATGTGTGTGTATATATTTAATGTAAAGAGAGAGAGAGAGTGTGAGATATTTAAAAAGAGAGAGAGAGAGAGATGTATGAGATTGAGAGAGAGGGAGTCGGCCATAAAAAAGGGGGGGGGTGTGCTGTGAGCTGTAAAGGAAGGGATGGTGTGTGTGAGTTATTTAAAAGGGAGAGAGAGATGAAGTGATATTTAGAGAGAGAAAGTGAGATAGAGAGGGTTTTACTTCATGAAGAAGAAAAGAAAGAGGGGGGGGTTTCGGCTGAGTGTGGGGTGAGGGGAGGGTTCTCTTTGTGTGGGAAGTGAGAGAGTAGAAGAGAGAGAGAGAGTGTATTATATATATATTTTATATATATACACATGAGATATTTAAAATATTAATAAAGTAGAGAGAGAAAGAAATATTTTCAAAATAGGAAAATAGGAAATTCTTGTGGGGTAATTGAGCAGTCATGAGAGGGCAACATGGCGCTTGGGTTCGGGTTCGGTCGAGCCGGGTCGGACCAAAATCGGACAGGAGGCAATATTCGAATTAAAAATAGGGATTTCTAATCATGGGTAAATAAGTAGCATGTGGGGGCTCAAATAAATGGAGCACAAGTGTCAGACGGGTAGTAGGCTTCGTGTGGGCCATGTCCCTATTTGGGGTCGACTAGGTTGGGTCGATGTCGGGTCCCGAAATTAAATTGGAATTTAAATCAGGTTTTACGGTAGATAATTAATTGGCCTAAATTGAACCGAAAGTTGTGCGAAGGAAATGGAGCACAAAATGGAGTGTTTGAGTGGAACACGAAGGTCATGGGTGAAGAGCGTCTCGAGTAGATCAAACATGACAAGTTGGTTCCGAGAAAACGACTGGTCCGGTGCTCCTAAATTAAAAGTCACGGTAACGCGCAAACGAAGATCAAAAATAAAAGTGGGAATTCAATTAATAATTAAATGGTCTAATATTGACCCGAACTTGCGTGAAGCAAAAAGGATACAAGGAAACAAGTTCGAGTGGGACACGATATATCAAAATGAAGATAATCTCGTCTACTATAAACTCCAAGAAGGAAGTTTTCAGAGACTGGCATCCCTGATGCTCTAGAATTCCTAGTCACGGTAAAGAGCATTAAATCAAATAATAATCAAATAATAATATTCTAATTAATTGATTATTAAAATTAAAAAAAATCAGCCCTAAATTCAGGGGCTTACAATCCTACCCACCTTATAAAAATTTCGTCCTCGAAATTAAAGGTTGGTAGTGGGGTTAAAACATGATAGAAGATTTAGGCCATAATTTAGGCACGATCCAAGAATGACGAGTTTGCACGATCAAGATAATCGATTTAAAATTGTTCAGGCACGATGAGGGATTTGGCACGATAGAATTATGATATGAACAAAATCATATTTGCATGATTTCAGAAATAAGCCAAGTCATTGGGGCACGATTTTAGAGACAATTTAGAGAATCGAAGATATAATTGAAGTCCAAGTACGGGATGATTGGTATAATCAAGACATAGCTAAACAAGACAAAGGAAATGACGGTAAGATGAGAAAATCATCATGCGATGGGAGAGAAAATAATGATAAACAAGAAATAATGGTAGGAATTATCTTGCTCAATTGGTAAAAGAAGTGAATCAACTTAAGATATGACCTGATAACCATACACGTCTATCCAAAATTATGTTGCCAGAATTTACGCCACGCCAGTAAACATAGCTACAATAAACGATAGAGTCCATAACCAAGGTATACACCCTATAATCATGTCATCTAGATTCCTTACCACGCCAACCGGTATGGCTGCAAGAGAATCTAAATTCCATAACTAGGATAGTATATCCAAAATCAGGCTCCATGTCCCGGTCAGGCTAGCTAATATGACTGCGATAAATTCCAAACTCCATAAGTAAAGAAGACACTTACTGTTCTCATTGTTCTCGTCCAAAATATGTTTATCAGGATATCTTAACCAAATCTTAAAAGAATTATCCAAAACAAAATCAAAGGTCAACAACGAATATTAAGATTTAAACTTCAACAACAAGTCAAGGGTAAGTTAATAGAAACAACGGAAACAACTTCCGAGATAGGGTTCAGAGAAAAAAATCTTAGGAAAAGTCCGAGGGTACTACCTAGGTCAAGATAGAAAATGGTGGAATATAATCTAAAACAAACCTCGACCATGATACGAGGTTGGTAAATCATATTCTCTCCCGACCTAGATGATATACTAGTCCAACTTATACCTCCCCTCGGGGTCCACAAACCCATCACAAGAAGGAATAAAGTTTGACAATGACAGATATCTCAGGAATCAGGACAGATAGAAACAAATGGGAATAGATTCGAAGAGTTTCGAAATAAGATTCCCAGGGGTCATCCCTAGAATCTACCAAGAGTTCCTAATATGTGACTGAGTACCAAAATCCTAAAATATGCCATGACTCAATCTTAATCCTAGGGCAGGCTCGCAGTAGTACAGAAAAGATCAAGTACTACCACGACTTCGCATTAATTGCAAAGACTGACCTGCATGGGCCACCACTAAAACGTGTCACGACCCGCACCCGGATATACGGGTACGAATACGTGGGCCACGCCCAGCCTACGCCGCGGTATCGGCGGGTAGAACGCTGTCAAGTATACTATACTAACTACAACATCTAAGAATCCATAACTAGAAATGTACTCATGTCACATCACGAAAACTAAGGAAGATAAGACAAGAAATAATAACAATATCACTAGAACAACTAGAATCTACACTGATCATAAGACAGGAAGATAATGAAGGAACAACAAGACTAACTAAGGAATAACTACCAGGCAACTCACATAGAGGAACAGTGTGAACCACCTCAGCTAGAATCATCCTGCAGTCCAACAAATGTGGCACAACTACTCCTAAAATTTTGTCAACATATCCAGTCAGGAGCGGAACGAGTACAAATCTCAAATAACAGTTCTAATTAGACGATATTGAACATGTAGCAGTAAATAGAGAGAATATACAAGAAATCATGAAATGTACATGTGAGTATCATGGCAGGGTAAGCTGTAAATCTAGAGCTAGAACAAGGCAAGTAAAACTGATCATGACATGTACAAGAATCAAGAATCATATATCTAGGTGTGTGAATACTAGCTACAACATGTGGCCGGATTGGGTCTGCACAAGGTTATGATCAGCCAATCCCACGTGGAGTGTAGGATTGGTAGCATTCAAGGTCTACAAGAATAAACAAGGTGGGTAATGACCACACATCTACACTAGTACTCCCCGTCCCCGACTGGTAGAGTGGATCCAAACAGGACACGTCACTGCACGGAATTCTAATGAGAAGGTCGCGAACCTTCTCTAGAATCAGTGACCACATATCGAGCAAGAGCTACAAGGGTGCTTGCACAATACATCCCAACCTAAGAAGGAAAACATCTCTTGTCGGGATCCATGAATACCAATCCGTGTGACCAATGTGTCGAGAACAAGCATATCTACACTAAATACAAGAAACATAAACGATATCATAAAACAGAAATATTATCAGAGAATGTACTCGCCTGGGGTCCTGCTGTCAATATGAATCAGGGTTCAGAGTAAAGCCACAGACCTAAAGATGAATAATACAAGAGCTGATCAGGGTCAAAAGACATACTAACATCTAGGTCAAACTAAGTCAAACTGGGTCAAGGTTGACGTACAGTTGACTTTGGTCAACTGGTCAACTCTGGTTCAGTTCTAGTCAATTGTAGGCTACGGTTGACTTCCGGTTGACTTTGGTCAAAATAGTCAACCAAGGTCAAAATTAGTCTAACCTAGGTCAAATGTTGACTCTACTTCGACGTTCAGTCAAAGTAGTCAACCATGGTCAAACTGGGTTAAAGCTAGCCTCTACAACCATACAGGGTCAACACATGCAATTTCAGTGGTTGTGAAATCACTGGAATCGATGGATCTCAAATACCACAAAAGGAGAAAGATATAATGATAGGGTGAAAACCTACAGATATTGTCGGATGGTGAAACTAACATCACCAACGTGTCCAGAAAGTCAAATCAGCTAGAATAGCCTATCCAAAAGTCCAATTTGGACACAGGGGCAAAACGGTAATTTCGGGCCAAAATAATGTCCGCCGTTGGACATACTTTGCACCGAAAAACGTGCCGAAATAAAAGTGCACAAAACCTAATAAATATATGTCCACGAATCCAGAATGACGATACGAACCCAACGGTATATCCAGAATTGGATTCCGTTGACCCGATCTCAAATTGGTCCGTTGACCCGGACATTGGAAACCGATTTGCACGGAAAAGCGTGTCGGAGCAAATGTCTTCAAAACTCAGCAAATTATATGTCAACGAGTCCAGAATGACGATACGAACTCAACGGTATATCCGGAATTGGATTCCGATGAGCCGATCTCAAAATGACCCGTTGGCCCGGATATTGGTATCCGACTTGCACCGAAATGCGTGCCGGAAACAACGCCCACTAAAACCTAGCAAATTATATGTCAACGAGACCAGAATGACGATACGAACTCAACGATATATCCGGAATTGGATTCCGATGAGCCGGCGTCAAAAAGTCCCGTTGACTCAGAAAGTGGGACCCACTTTGCACCGAAATGCGTGCCAGGGCCCACGTTCTCCAAATCAGGCAAACTTATATGAAAACATGCCAGAACGACGCCACGAGTCTACTGGTGGTGTTAGAAATTGAATCCGGGGTCCCGGGTTCAAAAATGGAATTTTACAAGTACAACACTAAGAATTCGAACGACCAACTTTGGCGTCGAATTCGACCGACCTAACAAGCTCAAACTAAAATGAAATCTAAAGGGGGCAGGAAGAGGGTTATACCAGCTGTGCACCGGAACTGGTGGCACGCAAAACGGAGCTGCGATGACGAAGATACGAACCCGCGAAGTTGGCGTCGCGAAACTGTCCAAAACAGTACAAATTAAAACGTCAACTTGGTGGCCGGTTTTGATGTATCAAACGACAGAATTAACGGTTCAAATTTGAGAGGGATGAAGGGGTATATACCGAGATTGAGACGGAGCGAAGAAATCGCCGATCCAACGGTCGGATGTCCGAAAAATTGGCGCGAAGTTGCTGCTCCGAAGCGAACTTTTGAATTTCGAAATCGCGCGTCACGGCGGGATCCCGTGCAAAACGCACGAATCGTCCGTTTCCGCGTCGGGGACGACGGAGGCGGCAAGGGGGCCTCGCCCGAGGTCGCCCGGCCATGGGGGGCTCACGGGGGCGGCGGGCCGGCCACGGGGCGCGGGCGCGCCCATGCGCGCGCGCTCGCGCGGTGGGGTGGCGCGACAGCCAACTGCTGCGCGCTGCGCTGCTGTGTTTGCAGCGTGGTGCGGCGGCGGCGCTCCGCCGGGCACGATGGGGGGCTGTGCGGGCGGCGTGGCGGTGGTGATGGTGGTGGGTGTGGTTATGGTGGTGGAGGTTGATGATGATGATGAAGAGAGATGGTGATAGATGATGATGGTGAAGGAGGAGGAGAAGGGTGAGCTCGGCCTAGGGTGGTGGGGCTGGCCGTCGGCCATGGGGGTTGTGGAGCTGTCGGCCGAGAGGGAGGGAAGTGGTGAGTGTGTTGTGTTTTGTTGAGAGGGAAAGAGGGGATGATATGTGTGTTTGTATATATTTAATGTAAAGAGAGAGGAGTGTGAGATATTAAAAAGAGAGAGAGAGATGTAGAGATTGGAGAGAGGGAGTCGGCCATAAAAAAGGGGGGGGGTGTGCTGGCTGAGCTGTAAAGGAAGGGATGGTGTGTGTGTGTGAGTATTTAAAAGGGAGAGAGATGAAGTGATATTTAGAGAGAGAAAGTGAGATAGAGATGGGTTTTCTTCATGAAGAAGAAAAGAAAGAGGGGGGGGGGGTTTCGGCTGAGTGTGGGGTGAGGGGAGGGTTCTCTTTGTGTGGGAATGAGAGAGTAGAGAGAGAGAGAGGTATTATATATAATTTTTATATATACACATGAGATATTTAAAATATTAATAAAGTAGAGAGAGAAAGAAATATTTTCAAAATAGGAAAAAGGAGGAAATTCTTGTGGGGTAATTGAGCAGTCATGAGAGGGCAACATGGAGCTTGGGTTCGGGTTCGGTCGAGCCGGGTCGGACCAAAATCGGACAGGAGGCAATATTCGAATAAAATAAGGATTTCTAATCATGGGTAAATAAGTAGCATGTGGGGGCTCAAATAAATGGAGCACAAGTGTCAGACGGGTAGTAGGCTTCGTGTGGGCCATGTCCCTATTTGGGGTCGACTAGGTTGGGTCGATGTCGGGTCCCGAAATTAAATTGGAATTTAAATCAGGTTTTACGGTAGATAATTAATTGGCCTAAATTGAACCGAAAGTTGTGCGAAGGAATGGAGCACAAATAAGTGTCTGAGTGGGACACGAAGGTCATGGGTGAAGAGCGTCTCGAGTAGATCAAACATGACAAGTTGGTTCCGAGAAAACGACTGGTCCTGTCTCCTAAATTAAAAGTCACGGTAACGCGCAAACGAAGATCAAAATAAAAGTGGGAATTCAATTAATAATTAAATGGTCTAATATTGACCCGAACTTGCGCGAAGCAAAAAGGATACAAGGAAACAAGTTCGAGTGGGACACGATATATCAAAATGAAGATAATCTCGTCTACTATAAACTCCAAAAGGAAGTTTTCAGAGACTGGCATCCCTGATGCTCTAGAATTCCTAGTCACGGTAAAGAGCATTAAATCAAATAATAATCAAATAATAATATTCTAATTAATTATTAAATTAAAAAAAATCAGCCCTAATTCAGGGGCTTACAGTCCTTCCTTCTTCATCGATAGCGTTGTAAAAAGTGAAGCATCACGGTCATGTGCCGTGAACAACCGCTATCGAGAATCCACTTGCTTAGCATGCATGAAGGATTCGTCACCTACACATAAGTTGAAGATGAACATTTTGGTACCCATGATCTTATGGGTCCTTGAGTGTTAGTCTTAGGAACCCATTTAAGAACTCTCATGTCAACTTGTTTTCTTGTATAACAAAAATTAGAAGTATGACCAAGCAAACCACAATAATTGTACATTAAGGAAGATCTAAAGAAGAAGTGTGAGTGTTGTGCATATGTGAGTCTCTAGTGTGAGATGTTCTACCATGAGTGTTATGATGATAGAAAAATGCATGATGAGGAGTTTTCTTTTTAACAAAAGGTCCTTTTCTAGTGTTAGAAGAGGAGTTGTGTGTAGTGTTCATGTAATGGTTATGTAGCAGCATGTGATGAGTGTGGGGGTGTCTAGGAGCATGCATGTGAGTAGAATTCTTATTACTAAAAATCTTACTCCGTGTAAGAAGATCATTATACTTAATAGAAGTGGAATATTCTCTTCTATTAGCATCTTGACATTTGCGCATGGCAAATTCATAAGAGCTTCTCATGGATTGAATCTCATCATCCTTTTCTTGATGGTGTCAAGAGATTCTTGAAATTTTAGTCTCAAAGACTCCACTTCATCCGTGTCGGAAATAGGAGATTTTCCCTTCACATCACTAATGATGCTTGAGAGCCTCTCTACTTCAAGTTGAAGAGCCTCGACCTCCTTAAGAGATTTCTTGTATTTATTCCGAACACCTTTGTGTTCTTCATGTAACTCAAGAATGGCTTTCTCCAAATCATCATAGGTAAGAGTGTTTAAGGAAAAATCATCAAGTACCTCATCGGTTGCCATGAGACAAACGTTGGCATTGTGTTTGCACTCCTTGTCATTGTCGGAGTCGCTTGCGTCGCTTTCACACCAAATGCTAGTGTTGGCGAACTTTCTGGAGGACGAGCTTCCCTTGCTTGGCTTCTCGTACTTGCTTGAGTCTTTTCGTACCATCGGACAATCCCTCTTGATGTGTCCGGGTCTTCTGCATTGATAGCATGCCGGGTCTTCATTCATGTCCCGTCTAGAGCGGTTGGCCTTGTTGAACTTTAAGAACTTCCTGAAGTGCTTAGCTGTGAGAGCTATTTCTTCATCGTCGTCCGACTCATTGTCGTCGGAGCTATCCTTGGAGTAGGACCTTGAAGCTTTGAGAGCAAGAGTCTTCTCCTTTTCTTTGGTCTTCCTTCTCCTTCTCTTGAATGGAGGATTCCTCTTGATCCTTCATGTCAAGCTCGTGAGTCATCAGCTTACCCATGAGGGTCTCTAGGTTCATGACGGTAAGATCGTTCCCCTCAATGATTGCGGTAGCTTTAGGACTCCAAGCTTTCGTCAAACCTCTAAGAATCTTCCTTATCTTTTTATGAGCGGGATATTCCTTTCCAAGAGAAGAGAGAGGGTTAATAATATCACCAAAGCGAGTAACACATGCTAGCAATAGATTCATCATGCTTCATTTTAAAAGACTCATATTCTTGCGTGAGTCTACTGATCTTAGATTCCTTCACTTGTGAAGTCCCCTCGTGTGTCTTCAAGCAACTTCCAAATTTCATTGGAAGTCTTGCAAGTAAGATTCGATTGAATTCACTACTGTCGAGAGCACAGTAAGAGCGTTCATTGCCTTGGCATCTCGACAAGCAAGCTTCTTGATGTTTTCAGTGAGTGTTTTCCGAAGGGTGTCAGAAGCAATATCCTCTATAGCT
>JANAVB010039861.1:0-20000 GCA_029216955.1 Iris pallida | reverse complement strand
GCTGTACAAAATTGCTTGCTAGTGTTTGAATATAATTAACCTACTATCCAAGAGAATTTTTCTTACATTACATACTTCACTTCAGCAATAACAAGGGATGAACAGGCAAGATTATATTATGCATTACACTGGCATCGAATTCACACTTATAGCATCAATGTACTAATTATTTACAGAAATTAAAACACATTACAATCAAATAAAGTTTTAGTGATCCCTAGAATGCATCCGTAATGAGGTCATCTGTAAACCCTAGGAATGCACCCAGGACTCATGAAATCTGTGAAGGGCATCTACAAATCAAAAGAATACACCAAAGATCAAAATCATCTGTGAAGGCCAACTGCAAATCAAATAAACGCTTCAACCAAAAAATTATAATCAAATTAAGTATACTTCATTCCAAGTCCAACAAACTGCATAATCCATGTTACAGTGATCGGCCCAATCTACGTTAGTAATTCAACATAGAACCTGCATAATTCACAATACAATAATCCAAACAAATATCACCTACTCCAAATTCAAGACCATATTACATTTTCTAAACAAATTACGAACCATGCACCGCAACGGTGCTTAGTACAAGGGAAAAGTTTAGTCTTACAATATTTTAAATACAAAATTTAGTTTGACCGCCAAGACCAACAAATATTCAGAACTATATTACAATTCAAATATTAGTTCCAAATTAAAATAAAAGTTTCAAAACTCAAAAGATGAATCTTCATCTCCATCCCATCTTCTTCTTTTTTTTTCTTTTTTTTCTTCTTCTTCCTCAAAATATCCTTCACCTACGCCTTGAGGGACGGAACAAAAAAATTATAGTCAGTATGGACTCACTGTATATGTAGAAATGACATCCAGAAATATAAATAGAAGTTTCAAAGTGAGGGCTAGCATTAGAGTGTCAATGTGCACAGTGTGTATTTTTACATAAGAGTTTGGGCTAACCCCATTTACTTCTTCATGAGGGAAGGGAAATATTATTCTTCGTCAGTAAATTCAACCTCTATCTGTATAATCTTATCCAGAATCAATTTCTGGTTGTCGGATATAGTCTTCATCTCTTTGAAGACATTCTCAAAGTTTGCATTAACAAAATTGTATAGCTCATCAACCCTGTAACGCCCCAGTCCCAAAATAGAAGGACTAGAAATGTATCATGCCAGTTGTATACATACGAGTAAATGAAAGGCTCATATGTATACATAAGCTGTAAAATATAGAAATCCAAGACACTAAATCTCATCCACAAAGATAAATAATGATATGAAAGTAACTTTGAGTTTGTCATGTATACAATCGTTGGACGGAGACAAATCCACTACCAACTAATTTAAATAGGAAAGAAATATACAAAGAAAGTGATTTGGTCGAGCGAGGGGGTGGCGATCCAAAAGCAACATCTCGACGGAATAGAGCGCATGTCATGGCCTTAGCTAGAGTACCTGCAGGAAGTCACAAACACACCTGGAGAAATCACCAGGTCCTTAGAGGGACGTAACAAGATACAGAAAGAATATGTCATTATAACTGCAATGTAAACAACATAAGACTGCAACACAACTGGGTCCCTAACCATCTAAGTGATATGCACTTTGAGGACAACGTTCTACGCAGGGGCTGTAGGACACGTAAGTAATAAAGAGTGGCCGTCAAGTAGCGCTCATCCGAGTCGCTATCGGGCCAAAATGTGTGCAAAAGTAAATGTAGCCCCTACACTAATAGCTGTCCTCTTCCCCCAATGATACGATACATTCATCGTAACCACGACACCCAACACGTGTCACTTTCACAACACTGTTTCAGACCTAATAACTATCAAGTCTTCTAACATGCTATATTGACAGTTATTCCTACGCATGCGCACGGGGGATCAGCCAACACGCAAGTGACCTCCATATGTACTCTCAACTCACACACACTCATGATACAATCGTGACAAGTTAATGAGATGCATTACATTGACGGTAGTCTCTTAACTCTAGGCCCATATATAAGAAAAAAACAATAAACGAAAAATATATATACAATAACTGAATAATAAATACAACTAAATGTAAGCAGTAAATATAGCAATATCTTGCCTAGTGTGTCGCCTGATGTGGTGCGATGATCTACCATGTCCTGTTTTGTCCAATAGATGAGGTCGATGTCCAAAATTCTCAAAAATTAAGACGCATGATTAGTTACGATCGGGATGGACAGATAGTGAGAATTTGCGAAGAAAAATAGTTATACTATATTTAGAAAATACCTAAAAATATATTTTGGTCGTTAAAATATTTTAGAAAATTACTTTAAATTCTAAATACCATTCTAGGCTAAAAACTAAGTTTACCAAAATAAAATTTATAGATGGAGAAACTATATTTTATTAGTAAAAACAAGATAAATATTTTGAAAACATTTAGTAAATTTTTTTATTATTAGGAACTATATTCTTATGGGTAAAAATATAGTTCTAGATACATATTTAATAATCTAAAAAATTTGTTTAGGGCCTTAAGACCATATATTGAAATACATGCTAAGTCAAATATAATTTATATGTAGTTGTACATTGATATTTTTACAAAATTATTTTGAAAGGATTGTTATACCTAATAATTACCATGATAAAATACCAAAATAATTATTAAAATTATAATCTAAATACAAATAAAACTATCAATAGCATTGATACTAATTGTAATAATATATAACAATAATAGAAAATAATTCTAATCCTTAATCTTTCAAATTGTCATAATAATAATAATAATACTAAAACAAATGTTGACTGCAGTATTAATGATAATAATAATAGTAACAATAATAATAATACTGTTATAATATATTAATATAAAATGTAATAAAAACAAACCCCTAAATCAGAGAAGGGGAGAGAGAATGAGAGGAAATCGAGGGAGAGGGGAGCGGGATTGGGGTTCGGGTGCGGCCAGGGGAAGGCAAGCGGCCCACCTAGCCACAGGAGGAGGCTCGGAGGAGCTGGACTGTGTGGCGGGGCTCGGCTCCGACGCTCTCCAGCTGCAAGGAGGAGCGCTGCGGAAGCTTGATACACTGCGGTGGCGGCTCATCGGGGCTGTGGCATTCGATAGGTGCCTCGGCGGCTGACAGGTGACGCAGCGGAGGGTGCAACGCCGCTCACAGGGGATCGGGCTCCAGCGTCGGTGGTTCAGCCAGCGGAGGCCGGTGCACTGCTGGTAACGGCCAGGTGCGACGGTCGATAAAAGGTTAGGGTTTCCCAATTGCTCTTCTATTTCTGGGTGTGGTGGTGAGGATAGGGCTTGTGGTCGTGACAGGGTGGCCGTTGTGGCGGTGATGGTGGTGGTTGTTTGTGTGGTGGTGGTGGTCGGCGTAAAGTATTGGTAGTGGCGGTTCATGATGATAATGGTGGCGGGTATGGTGATGATGATGATGGTTTTGCTGATGGTGGTTAGTGGTTATTCTGACGGTGGCGGTGGTGAGGATGACGGATCGAGATCGGAACGACATGTGGCTGTTGATGGGGGTGGTAGTGTATCGATGGGCTGGTAGCGGGTTGTTAGCAGCAGGTCGGTGGAGTCGGATTTGGATTGGGTGAGTTCGTGCTAAAATTTGTCTAACACGAACGATGGACGTCCGGGATTGTCGGACGGGACAGAATTATGTATATGTAGAAAGGAATATAATTAGTGGATGGGAAATGCACGGACACAGACACGATGCACATCTGTGGTAAAAGTTTATTTGTGGAGGTGTTGTGGAGAAATCCTTGGGAAAAAGGACAATGAGCCTCTCCTTATATAGGCGGTGGTGCTCCGAGTCGGATAAGGACTAGGAACGATTTAAATTTCCACGTGGATAATCACCCCTTTAATTAAATAGATTTAAAGCCAATCCAATCAAATCCAATCCAATTTAAATCACAACTTTAGTTTAGAACTATTTTAAATAAAATAAGATAACCCAAATTTAAATCGCCATAATAATCAAACATTAAATCAAACTATTTCGAAAATGTCTTTTTATAAATAATATAAAAATAAAAAAATTAATTTCAAAAATCAAAAATATATACATGAATAAATTTCATGTACCTTGTATGCAAACAAAATATTTACATAAATCATGGTTTTTCTAAATTACTACTAACTTTAAACAAGAAATAAAATAGTCTTTCAAAAAGTGAAAATAAAGTTTTTTGGCAATTATCGTAGGATGCCTTTTGATAGAAAAATACTTGCTTATACCATAAAACAAAATATCGATTTATATAAAAAACAATAATAAAATATTTTGTATATAAATAAATAAATATTTCATATTTACGTTTTTTTATGCATTCGCACTCGACGTATGATACAAAAATAAAATAAAATCTATGTCAAAATAAATAAAATTTAAAATCATAGTGAAATTTAGGGGGTTTACAAACCCTGTCCTTAGTGTTTGGAATTCCATAAGTTGATGGTTTTCCAGATGTTGATGGTTTGCTTGCAGCTGCTGTCCGTTTCCCAAACCTTTAAGTGAATGTTAGTTTGTTCATGGGGCCTTTGTTTTTAATATAAATCCTCTGCTAAGCTTGGGACAGAATGTTTACTAGCCATTGAGCATATAAATCCTCCGAAAGGGATAGCTGTCCTTGCAGATGTATCATTCTACTAAACAAACATGTAAGAACCTATATCCATCCTTTTTTTCTTCCCCATATAATAAAAAAAATTTACTCTCTCTCGGCATGGATGGAAACTCATGTCCAGTAGGGTTGAGTGTTTGAGATACGTAGGCATGCAACAACTTATACAAATTTTTTAATTGATCTTTATATACATTTTGAGGGGTCTTGGCACCCACTGATACACATGTAATATCATGAATTGCATCCCTCATGGAAATATTATCAATATCTTTCATATCAAACTCAGGAACTGGATCAAATCTATAAAATTTGTTGATGACAGCAGCATTTATCCTAATCAGTTTCCCTTTCAGAAACACCAGTTGCTGATCCTCTTCTTTTTCTTTAATTTCAGCCGAAAGATTTGATTAAAATTCTCTTACTATTGTTTGGAAGATTTTCTCAAAACAAGATTTGTTTAGTTTCTCCAACTGATAGAATTTTAATATCCAAGAAAGCTTCGTCTTCGACATCATCCATCTTAATTGATCTTTCAAGCATATGAACCTTTTTTTAAATATTTATTGTAAATCTTCTTAAATTTAGAGTCTGTAAAAAAATTTACTGTTCCCCATCCTGGGACTTATTTGATGATTGCTCTTCCTCTTCATTTTTCTCTTCTGATGAGGATTCAAAATCCTCAGAGTACGTTGATGACTCTGTATCTGTTGCCACCTTGGCCTTCACTTGAGTACGCCTTCAATCTTCATAAGTTGAGTCTTTCGACGACTCTGTTTTGAAGATAGATATTTCGGTCTTTGTCGAGCAATGATTTTTTTTAGCCTTTTTTGCAGGTGGCTTGGCTGCTGTCGCCGCCGCTTTCGTCGTCGTTGCCGCCGCCGCTGCTTGCTTCCTCTCCCCTTTCGGTCTCTGTTCTAGCGACCATAATCTTGGCTTTCGTCACCCTTGCAGTTCTGTCCTTCGGGCCTGTATCGCATCCCTTTGTGGATTCTTCTCCTTCAGAGACGGTCGTTATTTCTTCGGCGGCATTTTGATAATTTTAAGCAGTCGTTTGGAGAGTATTTGGAAAGGATTTGGAAGAAGGAAGAGGGTTTGAGAGAAGAAGAGGGAAAATTCGACTGCCTTATATGACCTTAGGAAGTGGAAAAAATATAATAGTTTTGAGTCTTAAATTTTTTAAGAGCACCAATATTTGGGATTATGAGACCCTAATTTTAAAAACTAGTTTCCATAATTAAATTATTACTACTATTACTAGTATATATCCACGTGAAATCACTACATATACTTTAAGCATGCGAAGTTTTAAACGTGTTTCGTATAAATTATTGAAAAATTTGGCACAAAAACGTGGTGGAAACATGTTTAATTAACAAATTTGACAACTATTTAAGAATGTGAAGTTTCTAATCTCAATATTTCTATTTTTGAATATTGATTGAATTTTTGAACGTATTTTTTTGCATTGAGCCGATCTATACTCGTATTTTTGCCATCCCGAATTTTTCCCGTTTGACGACTTGCTAACAAGACTATGTACTTGAAAAGAGTAAAATTAAAACACTCAAAGTTGTCCTCTAGTTTACTTTGTAATCATATTTAAGATAGATTTGACGGCAAGAACTAGACGCTGGCAATAATCAATTCTATAACGTAGCAAGTCATTGATGGGAATATTGTCACAGATATATGAATTTTGACGTAACAAGATTTGCTAATTAAAAATAGATAAAATAGTTAGTCGCTTGCAGCCGAAACCAAATTGAGTTAACAAAATATTAGATTGCATTAAATCCCAACTTCTTCGCCGGAACATTCTCCATCGAAGGATACAAAAGGAGAAAAAAATTGTAAAAAACTCAAAAAAATAGAAAAAAAAAAGGTCCAGGTAGACCCCTCACTATCCTCGCGGAGGACCTTCGCAAAGTCCTGCAGGGTGCGCAAACCCGCTCTATGGCACAGGCGGCGTAACCCTTCCCTCTTCTCTAGAGAATCCCGTACCCCAGAGTGATCGGCAACATGTCAAAGTTGGGCACCGGATCAAGAGGTCGAGCAATGATCTCCAGTGACAAGCCGTAGGAGGTCAGGAAGTCCGCAGCATCTGCCAGCCAGTCATGGGCCAGAGGCGGCGCATAGGGTGCTCCATGCGGAGAGGTTAGACGACAACGGAAAGAAGACTCTGACCATGGTTTCCAATCAGATGATCTTTTTGGAGCCATGTTAAATGTGCAACCTACTGAAAAGAATATGGACCCCTATGTATATATATACACGTTTCTAACTGACTCTTCTTATTCCTTATTGGAAGTTGGGGATATTCAATGACCTCCAGTGACTCTTCTTATTCCAAGCTTAGTTGGTTGTGCTGTTTGGCTTTTACATGGAAGGCCTAGGTTCGAGTCTGTGTGTGGATTCTGTAGAATTTTTCTATTGTTACTATTTTTTGGCTGCTATTATATGATTTTAACTTAGTATGGAACAATTTGGGACGAGTAATGGCCATTCTTTGTGCTTCTAACACGGAGAATGGCCATTCTCCGTTCTTCTAACACGGAGAATGGCCATTCTCCGCTTCTAACACGGAGAATGGCCATTCTCCGTGCTTCTAATACGAAGAATATCCGTTCTCCGTGCTTATAACATCGAGAATGGCCATTCTTCGTGGTTTTAACACAAAGAATGGCTATCCTCCGTGCTTTTAACAAAGTATGGTACATTTAGGATGGGAAATGTTCAAGTATATACAAATATTAACCCTAATTTATTATTTAGAGTCTGATCTACGTAAAGATTATGTAATAAATCAAATTAACAACCTACTATTATAAAAAAGTTCTAATTCTATATCAAATTTAATTTGTTCTAATACACAAAGAAATATGAGTATGATTAATCTAAACTAATTTTTAGTATTTTCTTTTCCCTCACCGCGCGCCACTAGCTTGTTCCACCACGACCGGCAAATGGAAGACAAGCAGACGACCTCCTCAGACGACATCTCCGCTAGTACCAAAACCATGGCTAGGATCTCTTTGATGATGTTGGCCCATCCGCAAATGTAGGTTTTGCCCTTTTCCATTTTGAGACTGTTCTGAAGGGTTGTGAATTTTAAATAGTTTGGCTGTTAATTTTGTTTGAATCTATGTAAATTGGTTTTGAAGGCTGGTGAAGATGAATAGTTTGTCTGTTTGGCTGTATAAATAAATTTTAAAGGGTTGTAAAAAAGAAACCAATTTTTCGTATCTCCCCCGAGCCACTCTTCTTGTATAAATGTCTATCTATCACCATTAATTATGGTGAATGATACTGATACCGTAATATGAGTGGAATTTGCACCGCCAAAATTCATCTTGAAGAAGGTAAAATGTCATCACTGTGTGGAGAAATGTCGAAATCTCTTGGATATGATTACACTGAGATATTGTATTAACGTTAAGATACTGATATCATATATTCCACTATATAATGAGGCTTCAAACGGCTCAAAGTGAGCCGTCTAGGCCATCATTATAGCACAGTCCATTTTATTTAAAAAAAATTAATTATATAAAAAATTGTTGAAAAAAGTAAAATTTTGTCAAAATGGAGAATCGAACTCAACCAAACAAGAAAAATACCTTGCACCTTAATCAAATGAGTTAGAAGCATATTTAACTATAATTGGATAAATTCTTATTATACGTTTTTATACGTGCAAAGCACGTAAATTTAGTAGTAAATATGAAAAAATAGAAAGAAATGCATGTATGCATGCTAATGTCAGAAGAACCATTCACCCCAGGACTGATTGATGAGATCTAAATCACTATACATCTCGTATCCACGTTCCCCTGGGATTACATCATCAAATGGTCGTTTAAATGTCTGTATTAAATCACAAATTTTTCTGAGGTCGTCGTTGAAGTGCACGTTGAAGCACCCCATATTCGAGCACCCGAAGACCCTTGCAGTTGTATATGATAGATCGTAGCGTGTCTCCATTGAACATGCCTGAGCCCATCTCTAGGTACTCGAGACGCGGTATCGAATCGGCTACGACCTTTTCCTCCGTCTCATTCAACGTGTTCAACACGAATCTGTTCCTGACCATAAAATATGGAGGAGGCATGTTACTCCTCAGCTTGACCAGACGGTGGCAATACTTGTCGACGAAAAATATACTAGTCGACGTGATATAGAGGCAGTAGCTATTGTCGAGTTCTTCCAGCACTGGAAGAAACTCTAAGTGTCTCACGAAAGTTTTATCACTCACGTCGTACTTCGGAATGCGCAGCACCCTTAGAAATTTTCCACAGTATTATAAAAAGGAAAAACATCAATAGAAATTAACAAAGTATACGTAAAGTTTTGTAATAGAAAAAATAAAGTATTAGAATAAGATAAAATAAATTTTGCACAGGCCTTAAACATGCAAAAGGAAGGCTGCTTTGTCGAGCTTGTACGCGGAGCCACGAACTTCTTTACGGTCAAACTAATCTTAGCGCTTCGCTGGGCCCTCCGGCACCACTGTTCCAAGTCCATGTTGGACTAATAGTCTAAGGGACCGTTGAGCGCCTTCCACCACAAACGGCAATCTGGGGCCACGTTGCACATGACCTCATCCGCCAGCATCCCCGACAGTACCAGTATCATCGAGAGAATCTCTGTAGGGATGATGGCCCATCCCCTGCAGTTGATCTTGCTCTTGCTCCTCTCCATTGCGACTCTTCTTCTCTCATTTGTTTTTATCTAGTTGGATGGGTTCTTTTCTTTGGAAAAGGCTATTTAATCCGCTCGTTTCGGGGGTGTAACCCGCTCGTGGAGGGGTTGACCGAACAAGGAAAACACTATTTGGAACTAACAATAATGCCACTGTATTATATTAGTTTTAATTATATTATAAATTTTAAATTAACAGAAATTCTACTGTAGATTTAATATTAATGCTAGTTCCAATAATATTGTAGATTGTAAATAAAAGGAATGGAATTTTAACTTTAACTACTTTTAAGTTGTGAATTTAAATCTAAGTTTAAATTTTAAATCAAAAACTAATTTAAATTTTAATATTAATATTAGTTTCAATAATATTGTAAATTTTAAATTAACAGAAACGCCACTATCTTAGAAACCTAGCTTGTCACGCCCCGCTCTCGTAGGAGCGATCGTCCTCACTAAGGCGTGATGCCGCTGAGCCTAGATTGCGCTCACGCAAGGCAGGTCCATTGTGGCTGATTACAGGTTAAGCGACGGGGTCGTCGTACAGAAGTCCCAAATAGAAATATTGAATAACAACAGCGAAAAATTAAATACAACACAAGTCATTCAAAATGCTCTTTATTGATATTGAAACAAATTACAATCACTCAAGCTCACTCTTCTCATATTAGAAATCACTCTGCTCTCTCTCATCTCTCAATACAATTTGAGTAGACCACCGGTAGCTTCAGATAGGCGATGTCCATTCATTATGTCTCGTATAAGTCCAGTCTTCAATGCCCCGTGCGCCTCAAAACGCCAAGGAACTCCATGCCTTGACGCATCCAAGCGAGCTCCGTCCGAGCAAGCAGGTACCTATCACCTACACCGAAACTGGTGGGTGTCAGTACTCAACAATACTGGTGGAGTGAGCTCCTCACCCATCCATATAAAGTCACACGTTACTTACTTTACTTTTTGTGCAACATAGTCCCCTTATGATTATCTTTCTAGTCTTGCCTTAGGACAATTTTAATATTAAGACAGACATCTTGGTCTATTTGTGTCTCTAGACCGTTCGTCGGGCTAACGACCAATAACTTCCTTATCCTTGCCTCTAGTCCAACACTAATTATGGACATCCAAATCAAATTAAATTAAATATTTAATCATATTTGGACTCCATAAAATGCTATTACCAAAACCAGACTGGACCCCAACAATCTCCCCCTATCTGATGAGAGAGTGTTGACCCCATGGCTCCTCAATTGGACTCCATGTATGTCGTCATGCGATATAGTTCCTGCTCCCCCAGGCCACTGATCTTCGATCCCCCAGCTGCTTTGCATCTTACTTCGTCTCCGGCTCCTCGACCATCACGTCGATGCTAGCTGCCATACGTAGTACCTCTAGCACTACTGGGATCAGCCTCACCGCAAGTCTCGGTTGTCTGTCCCTGACTTCTGTCTTCCACCAAAAAGTGTTAACTTTCCGACGAGCTTCTTCATTCTTGGCCGTCGATGACCCACAACTCCTCCTGAACTATGTGAATGATGATGATCCTACCTCAGATTGAGTTTGTTGTAAACCTTGATCTTCTTTCTGGCTTCGAACTGCTGAAACTGATGTCGCTCTCCGTAAAGCTTTGGCAAACCACCCGTCGTCAAAATCGGATCCGTAGAGCAACGCCCCCTGGAGACCAACCAGCTGTCATAGGACCGACAGACTGACCTTCAATCTTTGACTCACCACCATCCGTTGATTTGTCTCGACGAACCGAATCCTTCGTATCTCTCAAAGCACCTAGAAGCCCCTTCTAGTAAGTTTTCGACGATCCACCTCATGTCGAGCACCCTTCGAGCCTCCATCCGGTATTTGTGGCCTTCATGTACAGCTCAGCGGCTTGAGCCTGTACATGCCACAACACAAATCTCCCCGAGCCAGCTGTTGGGAACCCTTCGCAAGAATCCAATCTTTGTCCCAAACAGACTGCGACAATCATCATCTGCCAGCCTCCCTAACGAAACTAAGTTGTAGCGCAAACTCGGTACATGGTGCACACCCTTGAGAATGAGCTTCTCACCGAGCTCCGTTGTCAAGTGCACATTACCGATGCCTACAACTGCAGATGTTCCCTTTGCCGCCCATCTTCACACGTCCAAACTTGCCGCTGACCTATATTCCCGACATGTTTACCGTATTTTCATTGCCCAAGTCATACTTTATATGACTAGCCTTGAGATCGTCGGACTAAGTGACTTGACAACCGCAGACAACAGGGGACAGTGCTTGCTATGACTTCGATAGCCCAACAAAACTCTTCTCTAACGTGTTCATGCAACGATTTGACAAGCAAGGGCTACGTCAAGCCTTGCATCGAGGGAACGTGCTGTGCACGCGTTCGACTTGAACAATCAAGTTCTTTGGGTGCCTAGACTTAAGCCACAAGCCGTGCAATAAGACTTAAACTACGGGACAAGCAATGTTAATATTAATACTAGTTCCAATAATATTGTACATTTTAAATAAAAAAAAGGAATTTTAACTTTAACTATTTTTAAGTTATGAATTTAAATCAAAGTTTAAATGTTAAATCAAAAAATAATTTAAATTTAGTATTAATATTAGATTCAATAATATTGTAAATTTTAAATTAACAGAAATGCCACTGTATTAGAAACCTAGCTGATGTCACGTTGCTCGGGCTCGGTTAGTGTTCGTCTAAACTCGTACGTGAGAACTAGTAATTAGTAATGCAAATCAAAAATTAAATTTTACTTTAACTATTTTTAAGTTGCAAATTTAAAACTAGTTATTAGTAAAAGGAGCCATTGAAATAAAAACTAGTCGAGGTCAATCCTTTCTCTTTATCCCATCTCCCTCTCTCTCTCTCTCTCTCTCTCTCTCTCTCTCTCTCTCTCGGGTTCTCTCTCGCAGATTGTGTTCACTAATACCATATCATTAGAAATAATTACACAATAGCAAACGTAGCATTAAATACTGCTGCATGCTTTATCCTACACAATTTAATAATACATGTACACAGAAGACGAGAAGGTCATGTTTTTGGAAGTTGTTTCTTTAAAATTATGCATGCTTTTAGGACCACTCAAGCATTTTCATAAGCCAATAGAAGAGGGCTTGTTGGCGGAGGTACAAGGAAGATGAGAAGATTATGTTGTTGGAAGTTGTTTCTTTTTGTATTGTTTTTTGTCCTTTGTTTCTTCTGTTGGTTAGTTCTAACTTGCTCTATTTTCTTCAATAATGACGTCACATGGAGAAACTGGTCGTCATGTGAAAGAATTAGTTGATAAAGAAAGCTTCGCTTCAAGAGCAGTGTCAGATGATTTGGATGAGCAAAGTTTGGAAGCTGTTAACTTAGGAGACAATAAAGAACAAGAGGAAGAAAACAATGGAGGAATGCATCATAACGATGACGAAGACATCAATACAAACAACGAAATTTTATTTGGCATCACCCTTTCTAATGGATTTAAGAAATGCATTATATTTTATATTAATTTCTCATACTTATTTTGTTTAATTCTGTTCTTAGGGACGATGGTGAATCTCCATTAGATTTCGATGCAGCGACGATGAAAAAAATATTGCAGTCTGCCAACGTTAATAAAGACCCAAGGGATCTCTTAGATGAAGTTATTGTTGGCTTACAGTTCAACTCTATTGAAGAAGCAGAGACATTATACCGGATATATTCAAAAGCAGTTGGTTTCAGTATTCAAAAGCAATTTTTCGTATTGGGTACACCAATTCTACAAATCTGTGGGTTGTCAAAAAAATTTAAGTACATCACAACCATAACCTGGCGAATGATTTTGAAATAGTTTTTTTGAGATCCCATCGTAAGATATCACCCGCAGAATTGGAACAAGCTTCGTATGAAGCAATCAGGGATGGGGACTGGAGATATATGGAATTTACTTGTCCACCAGAAAGGTAGCTGGAATAAGGTTGGATGGGCGAAAAAAGATTTATACAAAGCTTTAGCTAAAGATAGTAGAGCACTAGACGATCTTGATGCTACGGCAACATTTACATTTCTTCAATCTAAGGAGGACATTGACCCAGATTTCTTCTATACGTACAACGTAGACGAAGATTCCAGATTGACCTATCTCTTTTGGGCTAACGGTGCATGTCGATTCGATTACGAATTATTCGTAGATTCACTAGCATTTGATTCTACATATAAAACAAATAGTAGTCAAATGTCATTGGTGGTTCTAGTGGGTACAAATAATCATGCAATGACTTGTGTGTTTGGGTTTACAATGATCCATAATGAGACTACAGAGACATATTCTTGGATTTTACAAAAATTCTAAGAGTATATGAATGGCAAATTACCAGTGACTATTATCACGGATGGTTGCAGTTCCATATAAAAGCAATTGAGGATTTATAATGCCCAGCGTAGTTCATCGAACGTGCTCATGGCATATCCTAAACAATTCAGCCAAACATGTACACCGAGATGGTTTTGCAAATGAATTGAGTATTCTGATTAAAAGGTACATCACACACTTGCTACTTTACTTTGAACTATGTTGTTGTTACAATATTAAAACTTTAGTTATTGTTCATGTTTTCTAACATGTACTATTCAGTCAAAGAATTTGAAAACTGTTGGCAGCAGATGCTAAGGATTATAAGGTAGATAACAATGAGTGGACCACTGCATTGTACAGAATGAGGGAGCGATGGGCGGACACATTCCTACGTGAAAATTATTTTGGTGGTTCTACTGCAACAAATAAATGTGAATCTATGAACGTATTTCTGGAAAAAAAATTGAATGAGAAGCTGCCACTATGGAAGGCCCTTCAAAATTGTGACCACAGTTTGGCGGCCTTACGTTACAACCAGATAAGTAAGCATGTCAATGGTAAACTCTCAATACCAGTTGTGAAGAAACTAGCATGGCCGAAATAGAAGATAAATTTGCCACAATTTACACTAAAATGGTGTTTATAGAGGTAAGAACAAAAATCACACGTTCTGATACATATACTGTTCTCCACCATCACATCATAAGAGAGACAAAAGTTTGCCCTATTCAAAAGTATATGTCACCAAATAGTATCAACCGGAAGGTTACATTTGATCGGGCCGACAACATCATAAACTGTGACTGCTTATGGATGGAGGCCAAGGAGATTCCTTGTAGGCATATTTTTTCAGCAATAAAGAGATTGTAATTGGGAGATATTCCAAAGAACTTGATAAAAACTCGTTGGCTTAAGGATTGCAAAGAGAGTTATCTCTTCGGACCTGGCGCAGAAGGAGATTCATCCACCCAGACAGTATTGAGAGCAGAAGGTATGGTGGTATTAATGAACAAGTTAATCTGTTTACTTATTATTGTAAAAAATCATGCAAAATTCAAGAGTAGGGAACGAAGTTGATGTCGTCTGTTTTGATGGAGTTGAAAAAAAATGGAGATCGATATTGGTGAAGAAGAAAAATGGTAGCTGATGCAGTTCATAGAGTGAATGAATCTTTTAAAGAGCCAAATCCGGTAGCAACAAAAGGAAGGCCTTCTCAAGGGAAATCAAGCCAGCCTAAAGTAAGTCAGACTATCTCCAAGCCTAGAATTTGTAGAGTTTGTAGAAAATCGGGTCACAATTTTCGTAATTGTAAAGTACGAAAGCGAGATAGCGACAAAGAGCAAATGGAATCAAATGAACCGCCATTGACTTAATTATCAACTTTTTTTTACAATTCTCCGTCAATTTAACAAGAAAAACGGCAATCTTCAGTCAATTTTAACACGGAGGATGGTAATTCTCCGTAAATTTAACAAGGGGAATGGTCATTCAGTCCTTTTAGCACGGAGTATATCAATTTTCTGTGTTATTTAAACGGAGAATTGACATTCTTCGTGGTTTTAATGCGGAGAATGTCCATTCTCCTGCATTCTAACACGGAGAATGGTAATTTCCCGTCAATTTAACAAGGAGAATGGTAATTCTCCATGATTTTAATACGAAGAATAGTATTGACGGGCGCACTGGCCAGTGCTCCATTAGGCGCATCAGTAGACGGAGAATGGTGTTGACTTGGCATTCGAAGGGGCAGATTTATTGGTATTAATGACATATAAATGGCAGTAGTTGGAGAGTTTGTTCTCGTCTTACTTAGCTTTTCTTGTGAAGGAGCAGATGTATTGGTATTTATGCAAATTAATTGAATTGAATTTGAAGTGACTGCCACTTGGCGCATGAGTACGAGTTGTCCTTGCCCATCAATGACGGTAGTGTAGGGAGAGTTTGTTCTCAAGACCTTCTGAAACCTTGGCCAATTCTTGAGTGTGAACTTTGTTTCTATATAATACCTCGACAAAATTCTAGAAATCGGTATTCTTCGAAGAATCAATAACTGGCTCAGGCAAACGGCCGCCATCTTCTTTGATATCATCCATAAGAGTTTGCATCATCTTGAAAGAAGAACAGAAAACTCTTGAATCTTTATTTTTGACAGTTTTTTTCCTACAAAAAAGACAAAAAATTAGGTTTCTATCAACTATTCTCCGTCAATCTAACACGGAGAATGACCATTCCCCATGACTTTAATACGGATAATGGTCATTCTCCGTGATATTTGCACGGATAATGAACATTCTCCGTGATATTTGCAAGAAGAATGACCATTCTCCTACATTTTAATACGGAGATGGCCATTCTCCGTGATATTTGTACGGAGAATGACCATTATCCTACATTTTAACACAGAAATGGCCATTCTTCGTGGTTTTAACACGGACAATGGCAGTTCTCCTTCATTTTTACGGGAATAGCCATTCTCCGTCAAGTCAACACGGAGAATGGAATTAATCCTTCAATTTAATAAGGAGAATGGTCATTCTCCATGATATTAACACGGAGAATGACCATTCTCCGTCAATATAACACGAAGAATGGCTATTCTCCTATATTTTAACACGAAGAATGATTATACCCCTCCGTTGTATTAAGACGGAGAATGACTATTCCCCTCCGTTGTCTTAACATAATCATGAACACAACTTATAGTTATACCTTCCTTTTGCCCTTCTTTTTGCCCTCATTCTTCATTACTATCCTCTCAGCTCATGTGCAACCTTCTTAAATCTCTTCACAACTCTCTTTTCTTGCATATCTACATCTTCTCCCTCTTCTCTAACTGGGGTTCCATTTGATGCTGATGTTTGCAACATGGTGTGAAGATTGTGAATGGAGAGTCACTGACGAGTTTTTGAAATAGGGTTTGAAAATTTTGGAGGATAAAACCTAGATACGAAAAGGAGCAGCGTATGGAAGAGGAAGAATAGAAACTTTTTGGTTTTGAAGAGTAGGTTTCGTGAGTATTTTGAAAAATTAGAAGGGTAATAAGGCCATGCCGCACCCTTTTATCTATTTTTAGCTAATTCTGGGCACGCGATGAAATGTTATTTGCGGTGGATTTTTTCATAAAACTTTTGCGGATTTTGGGTATTTTATAAATTTACTCTTGTCAATAATTTGAGAATTTTTCTCGATACATAGTGTCAGAGGCATAAATTACTTTAGCACGAAGAGAGGGTATACCCATAGGGTCAGAGGCACATGTTAGGATATTTTAGGATTATATGGCAGCAAGATTATGAAACAAATGAACATTTTGATATCATTTTTATCCCACATTTTAAGAACATTATAACTCGACAAAACAAATGAACATAATACATTAGATAAGAAGAAGAAAAATTTATCGTCTTCCATATTCAATCATTTTAGTTTGAACTCCTTTCTGCTTAATTATATTATTGTTGCGCAACTTGGATAGTTCTTCATTGTGCTCTGAAGCTGCAATCCATTCAGCAGCTTTGCGTCTTTCCATTTCCGAATCAAACTGCATATAACAAACATAACATCAAAAATATTTCTCTAAAAAGTGTAAGTTTTTTACGACATATTTTCAGACTTACATTGAGAGAACGGGAGTCTAGACTACATCCGTCTTTCACGAATACAATTACAAAAATCCCACAATCAAATAAATTGCCTTGGCGGGGAACATAAGGATGACATTTTATGGCAAAAGTATAAAAGTTGAACCTAGCATCTCTCAACTTAAAATCTCTTCTTCGAGAAAGAGATCCAAATTTGAAAGCTACAATTAACAGAATACAATATGTATTAGTATACCGCGGATCTTGTACGCAATTCATAAAAATTGATGAATATGAGCTACTATTTCTTTATGACTGATTTGTTTTGAATTAGCTCATCTGTAGATGCAAGTGTGTCCCAAATTTCAACAGTCATTGTTTTAACCATAACTTTTGCAAGAGTATAGTGTTCAGACAAAAGAATGGGTATGTATATCTGAATCAGGATTAATAGGTAAAACAAATTAGTAAATTTTCAGAAAATTAGGATTAATATTTAAACAGAAATACATTAATACCTCGTTACAAATGCTTGAAGTTCCCATATAATCTTGAAAATATTTGTACTTCTTCCATATTTCATGAAGTTGTTTGTCAGGTTGAGGTAACCTTGCTCTCTACAAACACATCAATTAATACATTACGAATGACAAACAAACGAGAAAATTGTTAATGCATAATCATTGAACAATAAAATGCTCACTCACCGTTAACCTTATTTGTAAATACCATACATTAGCTTTATTGAAAGTTCTTTCCGTTCCTCCACGGTGAGAAGAGCAGAGAAAAGGGTTACAATCTGAGTATCTCATTAAAAATATCAGCGATGGAATCGAAGTAAACATAGATGGCATCTAAGAAAATATACTATTTATACATACCCCATCTTTAATTCTCGTTTCTGGAGCCAATGACTTCAACTCAGCCCGAGACACATAGATTTTGTTACAAGATGATAATATTTCACTAAGAAAAGAAACTAATATATTAGGAAAAAAACTGTTGGAATTAAATAAAACTCATATTACTTACTTGTCAGGTCAATCATCCGCAAAATATAGTTGCAAAAACTCGAAGAATACTAGTACACTGACTAGGCTTTGAGGTTGAAGTGCTTGTTAAACTTTTCAAAGGTGTGACCCGATCTAAATTTCCTCGCATTCTTTTCGAAGAACTGCTAAAGTCAATTTCTTCTAGAGGACACATTTCGAGAATTCGGTCCATCGCTTTATCATGTTTCTTTAGCCTCACGTCCTCCTTATCAGAAGATTCAACAAAAACCTCCTTCACATTATTAATTACTCCAAATGAAGATGCCTTCTTCAAAGCTGAAGATTCTTCCATCTTTTCCAAATGCCGAGATATATTCATTTGTTCAATTTCAATTGAACCAAGCTTAGAATTGATCGAAACAAGTTGATCTGAAATCTTCGACAGTTGTTCTTCAAACCTGCGCATCATACGCGAAATGAGGGTTTCATTTGGAGCTGGCATCCAATCTTCTACGTCTTCTACATGTTCCATACGAGTAGACATCTTCTCTCCAGTACTACAAAATAAAATAAGAAAACTATTCTATGTATTTCAGAATAAATAATAGTTGAAACAAGAAAACTATTGTATATAGCAAGAGAAAAGTACAAAAGTGAGGAAGATGGAAAGACAAAATAAGTTTCGAGACTAGCAAAGAATCTACTAGCCGTTTGAAGGGTAATCATGAAAGGTTATCATGATTAACAATTTGAGGAACTCTATAAGAGGTTTAATTCTGTCGGTGCTCCTCGTTGTTCGAGGAGGGCTCGAAGAAGTCCGCCGCGAACCGAAACTTCTTCTTCTTTCCTTCTTCATCTCGGTTCTCCTTACACCCACCACCATCATGGCCTGTAGCTTTATAACCAAAATGTTAAATTGTTAGATGAAACAAAAAAATTACGGAAAGATTACTAAATCGAAATCAAACAGAACACATATTCATAGAAAACATGAGACTAAAGATGAAAATATTACAGAAGCAACACCACAATTTTACAACAACAACTAAGCAGACTCCGCTAAGCAATAACTAAAATTTGGGATTATGTCCTCATTGGATTCAATTTACACAAAGAAGAGATTTGAGAGAACGAGCTTTTATCGGCTTCCTACCCCTCTTCTTTCTCTGAATTTTTCCCTTACTATTATCCACATTGGCTACAGGATCTTCGTCCATGTCGTCGTCGGTGTCATCATCTAGATCGCCAGCAGCTATCGGAGCATCGGTGGTGTCGTCGTCTACATCGCCTACAGACCTGGACACACTGTGTTTTTCCTTTCCGGCCGACACACAATTATTGTTATATATCCATAGTTGCACAAATATTAAATTACATGGACGAAAGAGAAAGTAAATATGAGTTAATTTAGGGTATTTATTAAAAAAATTGCATTGAAGAATGACCTGCTATAGCAAGTTAACAAAAGGTCAAAAGTCAAAAACAGCATTAAATGATGTCTCATGCATTATTTAATCTGAATTTAGACTGAACCATTGGATGAACATCCAATGGTTCAGGTTTGGGATGTATCAATATATCCCAAATGGATAGATGTATTGTAGAATTTTCCTATATATATATATATATATATATATATATATATATTATATATATATATATATATATATTAGGTCTTTTTTTTCTAAGCCGAGGCGTGGCCCAAGTCACCTAGCCGCCCTAGAGAGGATTTGAACCAGAGACCTATGCTCGGGCGGCCTCCCCCGCACTACCA
>JANAVB010039860.1:0-46392 GCA_029216955.1 Iris pallida | reverse complement strand
TTTGGCAAGATGTACTTGCCTAAGTTAAGCTCCAATCCTCATCTTCTACTCCACCACCAAGAGGGGTACGAAACCACACTCTAGGACTCAAGGCCAAGCTTTCCTATGCTCTTGAGGAAGAGGAATAAAAATGAAGAGGGAAGGAAGAAAGAGTGAAAAGAGGAGGGGGGGAGAAAGTATAAGGGTATACATAGAAGGGAGAATTAATCTTAACTGTTAGATGGTGATCCATGTCAAAATCTAAGTCAATCATGGCCATCCAAACAAAACCAAATATCCAATAGGTAATAGGGTGCATCTATACTATTCACCAAAATATCTAAACACTATTCATCAAAATATCTAAAATACTATTTACGAAAATATCTGAAACACTACTCACGAAATATATGAAATCAAAAATATCTAAAATATGGAAAATCTGTCCGGGTGGTATGCCGCCGGTATACACCAGTATACGGGCGGTATGTCGATCAAGGAGAAAATCTACTGTTTTGAAAAAAATTTAAAGCGTTCCGAAAACCAAGAAAATGTGAAATATACTATAAAATACGTATCTGTATATAAGTACCGATACTGTGAGACGAGTCTCACAACTCTTCTCCTTAGAAAAATTTCGTCCTCGGAATTTCCTAAAGGAAAAACAAAAGCAAGCAAAAAATCTAAGAAAATATGCTATCAGGATCAAGATAGGAAACTTATAAATCATGAAATACAATTATAGTAATGTACAAGAAATGTAAAGGCAATTTAAACACACAGAACAACAACATCATGAATTCCTACAATCACACTCAAAGGTAAAACATAGATATACGAGTAAGTATACCTCACGAGTCAAACAAATATGGGTAACGAGCTCGGATATCATCCTCGCGCTCCCGAGTCGACTCGTCCGGTGCATGATGATCCCAGGAAATACGAACTAATCGGATAGTCCGATTTTTGAGAATCTTCTTCCTCCGGTCCAAAATGGATACGGGTCTCTTCTCATATGATGACCAGCTCGAAATGATCTAGGATATGGCTGGAATTTGAAGCATACCGACGCAATTAAGATACGTGAAGCACGTCATGTACCTCGCATAGTGACGATGGAAGAGCAAGACGATACGATACATCTTCTACTCGCTCGAGAATATCGAATAGCCCGATAAATCTAGGACTAAGCTTTCTCCGTATACCAAACCTGATGACATCACAGGTAGGCTAAATCTGCAGAAATACGTGATCGCCGACAGAGAACTCAAGATGACATCGATGCTGATTTGCCCACTGACGCTGCCGATCCTGAGCTACTTTGAGATGCTCTCTGACCTGCCTGACTACTCCAACTAACTGAGCAATCATCTCTGGACCAAACATCTGCCTCTCTCCAATGTTATCCCAAGCT
This sequence comes from Iris pallida, assembly GCA_029216955.1. Taxonomy (NCBI): domain Eukaryota; kingdom Viridiplantae; phylum Streptophyta; class Magnoliopsida; order Asparagales; family Iridaceae; genus Iris; species Iris pallida. The sequence goes on along the minus strand of JANAVB010039860.1, from coordinate 44,999 downwards.
AGGGGTGACCTACATCTTCTACCATACAGTCTCAAAAGATGCCATCTGAATGACCGCCTGGAAGTGGTTGTTGTAAGAGAACTCCACCAGATGTAAGTGATCTTTCCAAGAACTACTGAAGTCAAGAGTGCACGATCGAAGCATATCCTCAAAAGTCTGAATCGTACGCTCTGACTGACCATCTGTCTGAGGATGGTATGCTAAACTGAAACTCAAACGGGTACCCAAACTCTGCTGAAGACTCTGCCAAAAATGAGAATTGAATCTGGAATCCCGATCTGAGACTATGCTAACTGGCACCCCATGCAATCTGACAATCTGCCTCATGTACAGCTCGACCAACTGCTCTGTAGACTGACCAACTCTGAAAGGTAGGAAGTGGGCAACTTTCGTGAGTCGATCCACTATAACCAAAATGGCATCTTTACCAGTCGGGGTTCTAGGAAGACAAGTCACGAAGTCTATAGTAATGATCCCACTTCCACTCTGAAATCGACAAAGGCTGAAGAAGTTCGACCGGTCTCTGGTGCTCAGTCTTGACCTGCTGGCAAACTAAGCCTCGAGAGACAAACCGAGCTATCTTCCTCTTCATAACATTCCACCAGAAATGCTGACGAATATTTTGGTACATCTTCGTCCCTCCTGGATGAATAGAATACTGAGACCTGTGGGCCTCCGACATAATCTCCTGTCTAATATCTCTACTCGACACACAAAGACGACTCCCAAAACTGGAGTGTCCTATCCTCATGGATGCACAACTCTGCTCTATACCTTGCCACACACTTTTCTTTATGCCCTGCCACATACTCTGCTTTGAGCTGCTGAAGCCTAGCATCCCCTGACTGTACTGCTCTGATCCTCTCCACAATGGTAGACTGTACCTGTAAGCCTGCCATCATAGCTGTCTCTCCAGGTGGCACTACCTCAATGTCCGTCTCTTGAAGATCCTCCTGAAGGTGATGTTGTTCCGTCAAAAAATAGACACCGGGTCTCCTACTTAAAGCATCTGCAACGACGTTGGCCTTTCCGGGATGATACTGAAGATCAACATCATAATCCTTCAGTAACTCAAGCACCTCCTCTGTCGCATGTTCAGATCCCTCTAGGTGAACATATACCTCAAGCTCTTATGGTCAGTAAAAATCTTCACTCGATCACCATACAGATAATGCCTCCAGAGCTTGAGGGCAAACACAACCGCGGCCAACTCAAGATCGTACGTCGGATAGATCTTCTAATGGTCTCGAAGCTGTCGAGATGCATAAGCTATTAGTTGATCATGCTGCATAAGGACACAACCAAGTCCCTGGCCTGACGCATCATAATACACCTTGACCTCACCTGGTCCGACGAGTAATGTCAGAATAGGAGCCGAAATTAAACTCTGCTTGAGTTTTTCAAAAGAAACCTGATAAGCATCTGACCACTCAAAGCACAAATCCTTACACGTCAGCCGTGTCAAGGGTACGGAGATCCTAACAAAGTCTGCCACAAACCGTCTGTAGTATCCTGCTAATCCTAGAAAGTTGCGTACATCTGAAGCTGTACGAGGTACTGGCCAACACTCGATATCCTCAACCTTCTTGGGGTCAACCTCAATACCACCTTCGACAATAATATAACCCAAAAAAGGGCTCGATAGAGCCAGAAATCGCACTTGCTGAACTTCACATAAAGTTGATGGTCCTGAAGAATCTGAAGAACCACGCGAAGATGTTGCTCGTGCTCTGCCTCAGTCCGGCTATAGACCAAGATCATTAATAAATACTATCACAAACTGGTCTAAGTTGGACATGAAGATACAATTCATGAGATCCATGAAGATCGCTGGCGCATTGGTCACTCCGAAAGGCATAACAAGGAACTCCCAATGGCCATATTGAGATCTAAACGCCGTCTTGGGTATATCCTGCTCACTGACTTTGATCTGATAGTACTAGACCGCAAATTGATCTTTGAAAACATAGCCATTCTACTAAGCTAGTCGAACAAGTTATCTATCCTGGGCAAGGAAGGGATACTTGTTCTTCATGATCACCACATTAAGCTGACGATAGTCAATGACCATACGCGATGAACCATCATTCTTCTTCATAAGAAGGGCTGAAGCTCCCTAAGGCGATCCACTAGGATGAATGAATCCCTTGGTCCTAAGCTCCTCAATAGACTGATACAGCACCAACAACTCTGAAGGAGACATCCTACAGACTCTCGCTGACACTAGCTCTTCTCCCGGAACCAAATCAATATAATAATCAATCTCTCGAACTGGAGGCATACCCGGAAGCTCCTTAGAAACATTGGAAAACTCGCAAACTACTCTGGGAAACTGAACCTCCTCGTCTACTGCCATCCACATGACCGCCGGTAAAGACTCTACCTCGCCTCTAAAGAATCAGAACTCCTTCTCATTCGGAACATGAAAGATAACCTTGCCAGCATGGCAATCTATCGAAGCATGTCGAGCACTCAACCAATCCATACCTAGGACAAAATCATTATCGCCAATAGGAAACTCATCAGCCTAGCCAAAAAACTCTCTTCCATACACTATGACTCTGCACGAGGCATATAGGCTCGATCTACTCGACTAGACGGTTACTAGTATGTATATTCAACCTTACAGGTAAAGACTCTGGCTTTAAATCAATTCGTGTCACAAATCGTGCAGATATAAACGAATACGAAGCACCAGAATCAAATAAAGCTGAAGCTGAATGAGAGTGAATGAGAATGGTACCTGCGACCACCTTTTCTGCTGCTAGCACCTCCTCTATAGAAAACGTGAAAGCCTGACCCTGAACTCTGGTTGCTGGACCCCTGCCTTGAGCCTGAGCCTGAGCATATGCTGAGACCTTTGCTGCTGGAACTGCTGAGACTGCGTCGGTAATGGCCTCTGGGCCTGTGCTGCTGAACTGGCTCTAGCGTACTGAATACTGAATTGTTGGCTGGAAGAATGTTGATCCAGCTGAACTCCTCCAGGATAAGCCCCTATCTTGTGGTCCGTGCCACAAGCTAGGCACAAGCCTTGTGCCCTATGACACTCTGACAAGACATGCCCTCCCTTTTTGCAATAGGAACAACCAACTGAGGAAGACTTTCTCTGCTGCTGAGGATGCGACGAGATGACTGCTGAAAGGAAGCCGCCAGAGCCGGTCCCCTCGGAGATCCAATCGTCAAAGCTCGAACTGCTATAGCTGGTACTGACGACTGGGAGGAAGATCCCCTCTGAATGTGAGGCCTCTGTCCTCCGACTCTATCACGATCCTCTGCAAGATATCTCATGCCTCCATGCCGCCCTCATCACTGCATCAAAAGTCTGAAACTCATGCTGCTCAACTGCCATTATGACCTCCAAAGGAAGTCCTGCTGGAACTTTCTCGCTCGATCCAACTCGGTCGCCACTAAGGAAGGCGCAAACCGATTGAGCCTGCTAAACTCTGTCGTATAGCCGTCGACGATCCTGCTCATCTATCGCAGGACAATGAACCTCTGTTGCAGATCTTAACGCGATATTGCGTCAAAATAGCGAGTCTGAAACCTCTCGCTAAAATCTGCCCAAGCTATCGGTGCCACAAGAGACACCTCATGAGTCTCCACCAGTCACAGGCCAAATCCAAGAGCTGCAACCTGACAACTGCCACACGCTCCCTAGCCGGAATCCATGTTGCCTACAGAATGGCCTCAGTATCCTGAACCTACATCGATGCAAGGCATAGGGGTGTAACAGATGTTTATCGGTACACAGGACAATATCCGTATCCTAGAGGACATGCAGTAGCTATATTATACAATTTACACATTCGGGTGGATGTCTATAAGAAAAGAAAAAATCACGGACCCTTTTGGGTTTCACAAAAGAAAATATATTAAAATGTAATATCGTCATTCAGAACTCTTACAAACTTGTAACTTATCCAGACATTTGTACTGATCTGCAACAAAATCTAACAAGCAGAGGGACTTGATAGTAGTGGTAGCTCATTGGTTGATGGAATTTGGAAGCTTGACTGATTGATTGCGACCTACTATGGTTGGTTTCTATAAAATGTCGGTATTCTGTATGATTTCATATTTTGGTTGCAACTTGTAAAAAGCTCAACGAAGTGAAAAGGATTTATATAAGTCAGCGAAGGCCTTGTATACATTTCAGGATTAAGGAAATATTGCTCAAACCTCTATTTGAATTTGATAGCATGCTAGTAGTCAATAAAGTTATGATGCAATGCACATAAAAAATGAGATTTACTAGGGACTTCAATACAGATAAAGCAATATAGGGGATTCACTATTTACCTTAGGTTTGGTCTATTTCTTTACTGGACTTGGTTACCTTATAGCATAAGATTGTCAAGTTTAATTATTTCTTGAGTCGAGTTTCCTTGCATATTTGTTTCCTCGAGTACAAAATCCAAATACTTGCTTTATTTGAGTCCAAGACATGGTTCTAATTCAGTAAACCAATTAAAAACACTAATTGGTTTTCTAGGCAGCACAAACACTCCAATAATAAGCACGTGTCTATTTTGCTTTGTATAGGACATGTATTAAACTGGAAGACATGGCACATAGTCCAAATACACTATATGACACACCAAAATTAGTGTTGCATCCATGTCACGGCTTCCTATTGTGTCGTGTGACTCTTGCCATATTTGTGCACTTGCAACATAGATGGTATGTAATTTCCGGTTAGACGCTATATAAAAAACCCAAACCTCTCTTTGTAAGCATGGGACTATATGAACTACCCATAATTTATAAGAATCGTCCACTTACAGGTTACAATCAATTTACTTGTTTCTAAGCTACTTCTAGAATATTCTTTTGAATCATAGTTAGTGCTTCTTTCAGGTGAATTTATGAACGATTATGCAAGAACAATTATGTTTCATAATTTACTTTCTACAAAATTCTCTTGAACACCAAAACATGGGAAGCTAAGATGATCGTAAAACAAGGATTTGTGGGAAAAATAAACAATTTTTTTTAAGAATATGCAAATTGTTACCCTAATCTACAAAATAACCATAAACTCCCCAAGATTTTATCCCAAACCCTAGCCAAAAAAAATCAAAACAAGGATTAATGGTAGAATATTCAAAAATATTGGCTTCTGAAATAAATTATACACACAATGAGGAAAAAAATCAAGAAAAACAAACCGACACTAAATTTCTTCCGTAACGGCCAACCGACGACGAGACGATGGCATGGTACTCCCGTTGCTGCAGGACCAGGGCCTCGTCGAAGTCCCTCCCGTCGAGGATCGATGAACGCGTGGGCGAGTACCTTGAGATGGCCCTTCCTGGACATAGCCGACTTCACGAACGCTCTCCATTTCGAGAGCACCAATGCTCCTTCTTCATCTTCTTCCGAGATGCTTGGAAACCCTATAAATCGACCAGATTTGGGATGGGCTGTCGAGAGGAAGGGAGATGTTTGTTTCGTGTTGGGAACGGAAGGGGATTTGGGGATTTTGTACTCAACAGTCTCTCCAAATTTTTGATTTCGAGAGAATATTTTTCCTAAACCAAAAACAACAAAAATTGGGTACTAATTTTTTTATTTTGAAAATTATCAATGCTTGCTATATTTCATTGATATAGATATTTTGTTTATTTAACTTTTTTAAAATTACTTTAAGTTTTTGTTACAAAAATAATTTTTCTTTGTGACTAATACTTTTGTGTGACATACAATTATTTGGATACTAAAAGATACTTTTAAGTGACATGATAAAATTTAAATTTTGTGGCTAATACTTTTATGTGATAATAATATTTTCTTGTAACTATAAAAACACCTTAAGTGACAAGTTTTTTCACTTGTCACACATAACTTAGCTTTGACATAAGTCTAAAATTTAATTTTATTTCAGTGACAACATTAAGTGATGACCAATAAAAACATGGTCACTAAATGATTTAACTGTGTGACAAAAATCACTGTTGTCACAGAATCAAACTATGAGTGACAACAAAATTTATTTGTCACAAAAATATCTCTTTCAGTGACAAATTTTACACGTGTCACAAATTACTTGTCACGGAAACTCGAATTTCTTGTAGTGTATTCTCTTTTCTACAACATGTTTTCATACAGTAGGATTCGTGGAACTCTTTTTTATCTGTTACAAATGCTTTTTTTTTCTTTCTGCAAGATTAATAGTAAAGAAAGTTGAATCATAAACAAACCTTGAAGCAATTCAGTGGTTAAAAGTCAACAAACCCGAAAGATCTACACACAGTTACAGCTCTTAACTCTCCAAAAATGTCACTCATCACTTCTCGACCCTGAGTTCAAAACCTTTTGTCAATATACTGTTAAGTTAGTAGTTAAACCTATACAATGATTGCAAAAAATGTCACTCATTACTTTTCGATCCGGCTCGGCAAGGTACGATCCGAAGTCCACCGTGTCGTAGGTCACGTGTCGGACTGGGCTTAGATTTTCATCCATAGTCTGGCCCGCTACAGTTTATAGGCCCAAGAGGCCTGGACCTGACCCGGCCCACTCAAATTTCGTACTGATTCGGCCCGACCCGGCCCACTTGACAGCTCTACCTAGGGGCATTTTCGAACAGTACAAATGTTTACTCGAGGCCAGCAATCGCAATCGAAACATCATCTGTATGAGCAAATGGACCCAAACACAACCAGGAACATCCTTGGCTTGGTTTTCCAAATATAGTTTCTTTTCGAAGAAAAAATATATAGCTTCTTACAGAGAGAACTGATACAAACTCGAATTTCCAGATGAAGGTTAAGTGGCTTCACCCGATTTACTTGTCGACCACCATTGCTTTTGAGCTGCCTTAGCCTTCGCTACTGCTGACAATTTTGTTTTTACCTTTCTTTTTCCAACTTGGAATGCACCTGAGCTCTTCTTTTTGGCTTTTTCTATGGGCACCACAAGATTTACTGGGAGCGTCATTTTACTAGAGGACAGCCCAGGTTTGAGGAACTTTTACTGGGGACGTCCCAAAAATTACTTGGGGCTATCCCACCCCCCAAACCCTCTCTTTTATTTCATTTTCATTTTAAAATTCTCTCTCTTCAAAACCCTCTCACTCAAAACCCTCTCTCAAAAATTCCTCTACTCTCCAAAACCCTAACACTCTCTCCATTATCCACTCTCCAAAACCCTCTCTCAAGAACCCTAAGTCTTCCAAGATCATCAATGGCACCGAAGAAGAACCCGTCATCACAAGCTAGGTATGTTTTCTAATTATTGTATAATTTATTTTACATTTCAAAGTACATTTCGATTCTTTGAGAAATCTCTTAAATGTCATTATAAATTAGGTTAGAATAATTCAAAGTACATTTCGAAATCGAAAATATCTTATTTTATCGTTTAAACGCAACCTAACTATTCATCTGGTCGTCGTCCCTAAGGACTGCAGACGACGGGGCAGTCCTACTGTCAAAGTGGACTGCCAAGCAGTCGGCAGTCCTGTTATAAAATAGGACTACAGGCACACTTGCAGTCCTATTATAAAATAGGACTGCCATCTCTCTGGCAGTCCTGATAGAATGATGGACTTCCAGGAGCATGGCAGTCCTAAAGGTCAACTTCACAATTTGTTTTACATCCTTTATTTAATACTAACCCTATGTTGTCCTGTAGTCCTGTGGCCGCTCCCAAAAGAAAGCGACCCCCCCACCGCATCCTTGCGCAGGGAACGTAGTGAGCGGCCTCGTCCTCTTGAGAGACCAATCAGAATTTCAGAACCGCAGCGACAAGGGGAACAACCACACCCCCATCCTCGTTCGAAGCAACGAGGTCCTCCTAGTCCTCCGTCTTCTTCCGATGACGATGACGTACCTATCAGCCAAATTCTAGGACGAGGTGGTTCTGGTGCCGGTCCTTCTGAGGATCCTGTCCGTACGTCCGGTGTCGGTCCTTCTGAGGATCCTATTCGTTCGACCGATGTCGATCCTTCTTAGGAGGAGGAGGATGTCCGTCCCCCGGGTTGCTCAATGTTGTTGTCGTTCGACAACCACATTGCTTATGATATATGAAAGAATCCGGTATGTATATTATGTTTGTAAGTTTCCGTTTATATATATATATATATATGTTTGTAAGTTTCCGTTCATAATCGTATTTTTATTATCTTCTACGACATACAGGAGAGCTCTCGTATTCTTAGGGATGTGAGTCACGGGCGAAAGTGTGTTGCTTGGCGGGATGCCAGACTCTACTCCATGTAAGAAAATTTCTAACATTTTAAACTAATATACTAGCTAGATTTTGTTGTTAATTTACTGACTACTCATTTACAAATTGTATAGGCATGGATATACGAGCACTTCCCGATGCTCAGGAGGGGTGAGCTGAACCCACGCTATGAGGAGCACCTTCCTAGAGTGTGTCAATGGAAGCCAACTCAGCTAGAAACTAAAAATCATGAAACGCTGGTTTCCATTCGTGATGCTCTGGAAAATTTGGTGCCAGAAGAGGTTAGTTGATAGCGCGTAGATAGCGTAGACTATTTATGGTATGTTATTTGTTGACTATTTTCTTTTAACTTTTGTCCTACAGATAGTTTGGCACCCATACCGGGATCTCCGACAACAAAATCGCCATCTGCAACCAGTATCTCTATATCATGGTATGATCACATGCTATGATATTACGGAGCCTTACATGCCTGATAGAGTAATACGTTAGTTTGGCCTCGTACAAACCATACCGCAGTGCACATTAAGGTTATTGGAGCCTCCGTGTGGGACCCAACCTTTGAACTATAAGCCGCCCTATTTCGACTGGGTGACCGACTGCTACTCCGAGTGGCAACGACATTTGCTGAGGGAAGAACTTCGACAACCGGTACATGAGATGCACGACTGCAGCGACGACTACATGCCGCGCTACTTGGCAGTCGGACATCCTAGGTTGTCGAACCCTAGAAATACAGGGCCCGTTGCCGTTGGAGCTTTGGGACCTCTGCCTTCAAAAAATGTCCTGTATGCTTCATTGGTTAGGATGGTAAGTTTATAAATTATAGTTTGTAACTAATTTCAAAGTGAACTCTCTTCATTGACGTTTTGTTAAAATTGACAGGCTACTCGGGTGAAAGCTTTGGCGAAATCCATCCGATCGGGCTGCCAAAACGATGAATGTGTTAATATCGCGAACCAGTTGGAGCATATCGACGACACTGTCGATTTTCCTTTCATGCAAAATCGGGAGGCGCGTACGAAGGCCCGGCATGATCACTGATTTGATTTTGATATTTAACTTGTATTTTGGAAATTGTAATGTTTAACTTGTTGGATATTGTGATATTTAACTCTATTATTTTGGAAGTTGTCATGACTATGGAATTGAGGAAATTGTAATATTTAACTTGTTGGATATTGTGATGTTTAAGATGTTTAATTGTTATGTACATTCATAACTGTGATATTGTGATATTTAACTCTCTTTTAATTCTACATACATTTATATTGATTATGAAAACTCACACACAGTGAGTTTTCACTAGGACTGCCAGAGCACTGGCAGTCCTAATGTAAATGAGGACTGCCAGTGCTCTGGCAGTCCTGATGAAAACTTACTGTGTGTGAGTTTAAAGTCACACACAGTGAGTTTTCACTAGGACTGCCAGAGCACTGGCAGTCCTAATATGAATGAGGACTGCCAGTGCTCTGGCAGTCCTGATGAAAACTCACTGTGTGTGAGTTTGAACTCACACACAGTGAGTTTTCACTAGGACTGCCAGACCACTGGCAGTCCTAATGTGAGTGAGGGCTGCCAGTGCTCTGGCAGTCCTGAGCAAAACTCATTGTGTGAGAGTTCAAACTCACACACAGTGAGTTTTCACTAGGACTGCCAGACCACTGGCAGTCCTCACTCACATTAGGACTGCCAGTGCTCTGGCAGTCCTGATGAAAACTCACTGTGTGTGAGTTTGAACTCTCACACAGTGAGTTTTGCTCAGGACTGCCAGACTACTGGCAGTCCTAATGTGAATGACTGCCAGTGCTCTGGCAGTCCTGATGAAAACTCACTGTGTGTGAGTTTGAACTCACACACAGTGAGTTTTCACTAGGACTGCCAGCCACTGGCAGTCCTAATGTGAGTGAGGACTGCCAGTGCTCTGGCAGTCCTGAGCAAAACTCACTGTGTGAGAGTTCAAACTCACACACAGTAAGTTTTCACTAGGACTGCCAGACTACTGGCAGTCCTAATGTGAATGAGGACTGCCAGTGCTTTAGCAGTCCTGATGAAAACTCACTGTGTATGAGTTTGAACTCTCTCACAGTAAGTTTTGCTCAGGACTGCCAGACCACTGGCAGTCTTAATATGAATGAGGACTGCCAGTGCTCAGGCAGTCCTAATGAAAACTCACTGTGTGTGAGTTTGAACTCACACACAGTGAGTTTTCACTAGGACTGCCAGACCACTGCAGTCCTAATGTGAGTGAGGACTGCCAGTGCTCTGGCAGTCCTGATGAAAACTCACTGTGTGTGAGTTTGAACTCACACACAGTGAGTTTTGCTCAGGACTGCCAGACCACTGGCAGTCCTAATTTACATTAGGACTGCCATTTGTCTGGCAGTCCTAAGCAAAACTCACTGTGTGTGAGTTTTGAACTCACACACAGTGAGTTTTCATGTGTTTTCACACAAGCGCTTCACATATATTTGACACGATTAGGATATTTTACACAAGTATGATATTTTACACAAGTAGGATAATTCAATAGCAGACAGGAAAAAGTTAAAAACAAAAAACATATATTTGGCTTCATATTTCAAAATGATATACTTTAATGTTTACAAAATGGGTCATCCATATACAAATGTTTACAAAATGGGTCATCCTCTGCCTTCAAAATGTGAAAACTTTATTCAGTCGATTTCGACGTCGTAGTGGCCAACCGGTAAGTCTCTTAGCTCCTCTATCTACAACAGTCTCCTACAATGATTGATTTGCTGATCAAAAGGCCCGGTCCAGGACTTCGCTTCTGCCGGTGCTAGTTTGTACCAAACTGTTGTAGGTGGAGGAATCGGAGAATGACCGATCATCCTTAGCATGACAAAGTGATCTTTGATTTGACCTATAGTACATAGATTAGTTTGTCTGTGCTCCGTCGGAGGAGCGCACATCGGGAAAAAATATTGCAAATCTCTGCCGAAAAAAGTACAACAGGGATCCGGTACCGATTAGCAAATAAATACAAGGCAGACGGGACGGACATGTAGTGGTCTGGCCCGGTAACACTGTCAGTGCAAGGAATACTTGTCAACAAACTTGCAACTATTTCTTAGCTTAGGATACGGGAGTATAATGGAAGACGACTCTCTAATTCCTCGTACAGCTCCTGCCTCACTTGCCTCCATCCGTCTTTGTCAGAATAACCGAGATGTATTACAAGCACATGAAATCCGCAATGGCCATCCCTCGGGACATCAATAATAGACCAGATGTAACTACGAATCTCAGGATGAAAATTGTGGATATACAAATGTATCGTTTGACTTTCTACAGTATCTTCGTTTGCAATATCTGTTTTCTTCTTTTTTCGGCGAATGACAAGCTTGCTCTTCCGTGCAGGCGGAGCTTGCTCTAAGCTTCGTTCAATATGCTCAAAGGATGATGGATCTCTCTTGGTTGACTCAAGCCTTCTCTTCTATGAACTACTCATTCTTGTTTGAGGCCTGCCCTTAGGATTGGAAATAATGGACGGCTCGTGCATTCTTGTAGTCACCGGACATGCAAGTTCTTGGATTTTAACCTCAAGGCACTCCCGCTCTGCTCCTTCTGAGGCATACCACCGTGCGTGGAGAAGTTTCACTTGTGGCAAGGAGAAGAAATCACCGTATGTCATCACCACGGACATTATAGACAACTGCCTCCAATGTTCATCGATAGCAAGAACTGGAATAGGAATGGACTGACGACGATATTCATTAATCTCATGGCCACAAAGGAGGCCGAGTGTATGTCGATGTACACACCCGTAAACCTGAGGATCAAAGCCGAAAAACTTTGACCTATCAATCTCTTCAAATATGAAATCCAACGCCTTGTGAGAAATGACACGCATTAAAGAATCCAAGAGGACTTCCTTTCTATGCTCATGCTTGACAATATTTAAGCCCATCTCAAATGATGCCTTGATTTTGTTCACCGTCCGATCTATTGATATATGTATCGCTTGCCAAACCGAAACAAAGTTGCCTTGGGATGACTTTAAATGCCTCTTTAATACTGAGTGTGCTCCTTCGACACGGTTGGTAGTTGTCGTACCGTAATACTTCACCACATTCGTCCATGCTAAGACGAATTGTTCTTTGTACGGTTCAAGCCATGTCTCTTTGATGTAAGAAATTTAAGCCGGCTCCCTTCCCTCCCACTTCTCATTGAATAAGTACCATGCAGCGGCGTAACTGTCTATCGTGCTGGCTCGCCATACACAATTCCAGTCATGGTTGAATTCGTCAAAAACTTGCATGTCAAGTTTACCATCCACTTTTCCGAACTTCAACTTACATTGGGATTGTATATTACGATTTACATGAAATTTGCATAGCAATGTATCCGCTTGAGAAAACACAATCCGAATAGCATTCATTAGTGCATACTCTCTGTCGGTAACAAAAATCGAGGGCTCTCTCTGACCGGTGTAAAGGGTTTTCAGTTTATCCAACGCCCATGTGTAGTCTTCAACTTTCTCACTCTTCATGAAGCAAAAAGCAACTAGAAATGTTTTCATGTAGAGGTGAAGCCGACAACATGAAAGAGAGGCATCTTGAACTTATTGGTCTTGTACGTGCAATCAAGAACTAACACGTCGACGAAAGACCGAGCCAAATGTGTGCAATCGGGATGAGCCCAAAAGAGTGAAATGACTTCATTGCTCTGGGGATGTCTTCTATGGTGCTCAACATAATGATTATCTCCAAGAAACTTCATCACTTCTTGCATCACCATTCTCGATTTCGACCGAATGGCGTTAGAAGAAGATAGGGCGTTGTATATTAACTTCATTGTAGACTTGTTCTTCTCATCTTCATGTCGTATGACGGAATATATTTGTCTCGGTGCAACTCCGGAATTTGACAAGTCTTCCACTATCTTCTTCTCCGTAATGTTCAACCGTCCGACATACGGATGACCCAATAGTGTTTCGGCAATCTCGTGGTTGTGGATTCCATTCATGACTTGGACTGTCCACTTCGCTTCTTCATCCTTTCTAATATAGATTTTGAACGGACAACCACATTTTCTCGTTCCAACATTTCTCTTTGAAACTTTACTTTCGAAAACTTGTTCTTTCTTATGGCTTCTAAACACACCACCTCGTTCACATGAAACCACAGTGGTTTGTTGTCCCGGACGATTTTGGGCTGATCTTGTTATCACAAGAACTATGTTGTTTGCCCGTCCCACTTCTCGGCACCAATTTAGCGTACCTTCGTATGATTCAAAACACATATTGGTCCTGAATAAATGGCCTACATCGACGCCAATTGGAGCAGCTACCTCGATACCGAAAGATGATAAGTCCTACAATATAACTTAAAGTTAATAAAATAAAATAACATAACACAAAAAATGTCCTGCCAAAATGAAGGACTGCAGAAGGCAAAACAATCCTTTCAATAATCAGGACTGCCAATTCACTGGCAGTCCTGTCAACGATCAGGACTGCCACATCTCTGGCAGTCCTGATTATTGAAAGGACTGCCACAGTTTGGGCAGTCCTATATATAGAGGTGGACTGCCCGCGTATTGGCAGTCCTGTACCTAACAACCCCGAATTACACCCGACGTGAATGTTATAATTGGCTTACCAAGAGTGCATCCGAAGCAAGAATGTGTTCTTCGGACATATCGGGACGAGAGTCTGCTACATTCGATGACCCGGGTTCTTCCATGTTCATTTTTTCTAAATTAAACACATATAAATCATTATTTACATGTGAAATTATTGTGAGAGTCTACAAATATATTAATTAGATGACATACCCATTAACGGATGAATTCGATGACACTGTAACGAAAATTTGAAGCCTAAATCTTCATAATGTCTTGGTTGGGAGACAATTTGGGTTAGGGTTTAGAAAACTATGACCTAGAAATTCTTCTTAGGGTTGGAGAAAAGAGTGGCGGAGAAGGAAAGAGGAGAGAGAGAAGGAAAATAAAATTAGGTTGGTATTTATATGAAAACTTGGGCTAGCCCCAAGCAAAATTTTTTGATGGCAAACTTGTAATTTTTTCCAAAAATTTTGGGATAGCCCCAAGTAAATCTTGTGGTGCCCATAGAAATTGCCTTCTTTTTCTTCTCACTGCCATCCACCTGGAAGAAAGGGGATAAAAATAAAAATAATACCATTTAACCATTCTAAGATATACATCAATTTGGCAGCACAACATGTTCGATCATCGACATCATCAACCTTTTCATTCCCAGAAATAGCCAAAATAGTAAGCCTGCAATGATCGAATGCATAAAAGGATGTGAGTTCACGTTTTCATCATCCTTGGTAAAATTAAGCCCACCACGTAGATATTCATAAACTATTATATTGTATTTTTTTGCGGATAATCACAATTTTGGTTTAATAGTACATTCCAATAGGGAACGACTGTACTTGTTCAATTTCTCTCTTTAAACCTGGATGCCATGAGGCGGACCTTAAAAAGTTTTGGAATAAACTGTTAGTCCCGGGATGCAATTTTCGATAGAAAACTGAAAAAATGAAATGATTGTAAAAACAATTTTTCTACCAACACTTCAAAGAAGATGATTGACAGAGATCCTTGGAGGATTCTGGATAACGAAAATCTAAAAAAATTTCGTTATAGCAGCAAAAAGAGAGTAGTACTTCTAAAAAGAAGTATCCAATCGAATTGCTAGCATTAGCAGTGATGACAGACGATGGATGGAAGAACAGCCTGCTGGGGTGAATGATCACCGTTGCTCAAAACTTGATTCGTCCCACACAACCAGCTTCCATGAACCAGCAAGTTCGACAGAGAAATTTGGAACACTCCGCTCTTCTGACTCCTCGGATGGCACACGGACTCCTGTGCAAAGTAACGCTGGTGCAACGCTTCTCTTCTCTCTCAAAGTCTGTGGGAATTCGTAAGGAATTATGAACACTTTGTTCTTTTCTTATATGCACTGTGAGAGAGAAGAGACCTTATATAGGCCCGCGCTGCAACTGCCCAGTTAGCAGAACGTTCGGGACGTGGAAAAATTATTCCGAACATGCTGTAACCGCTCAGATCATGCATAGACACAATCTGAGTCGACTCGCGCACAACACGCGCCACTTGCACCACCCGCACAACTTGCGCACCGCTCGTACCCCGCGCACCTTACACACTTCGCACACAGCGCGCACAATGCCACTTGCACCACGTGCGCACTCTGTGCAACCTGCGCCAACCGTGTGCCAACAGGCAGCGCCCATTGGTGCGCCACTGGGCCGCGCAACTGGACGCGCCACTTGGCCACACCAATTGGTCGGCGCCAATTGGCTACGTCATCTAGCAACGCAATCGGCTGCGCAAGTGGCTCGCGCAACGAGCGCAACTTAGGCGCACTATGCGCCTAGCGATGATGCTGACGTGCTAAGTAAAAAGTGCACCAACAAAATGCCACATTACGTCTCATACTACCAAAATACAGTAAATTAGCGACGGTACATTAGCGACAAAAAATTTTCGTCGACGTTAGCGACAGATTTGTGGCAAATAACCGACGGCGTACCGACGACAAGACCATACAATTTTTATTTTATTTTAAGGGAGAGAAAATGTAGCTGATCTATCACTAGGACGTCGGAGATATAGCGACGGATAAGTAGCCGTCGCCATGCAGTCGATTATTTGGCAGAAATTATTGAGGGAAATGGCGGGACAATTCTTCGACTACGTAGCGACGGATATTCCGTCGGCAAGTATCAAAAAGAGCGACGGCCTAGCGACGGATAAAACCCGTCGCTGGTCCGTCGCTAAATAAAGGGCCCAGGCTTAAATTGAAACGATGGAGGGAACTTTTCATTCCCCCTAAATTTCATTCTCTTTCCTCTCTCTCTCTCTCTCCCGCGGCGGTCGGCGACATCACTCTCCTCTCTCTCTCCCGCGACGGTGATCGACAACCTCTCATCTCTCTCTCCCAAAGGTAATCTCTCTCTCTCTCTCGGTGGTCGTGGGTGTCGTGGGCTGCCGGGGGCATCGTGGGCAGCGGGGGTGTCGGAGACTGCGGAGGAGGCGCGCGCGTGGCAGCGCGGGGTTGCGACGAGCGCGCGCGGGGCTGCGGTGGGCGGCGGGGGACAGCACGCTCCGGGGCAGCGGGGGGCGGCGGGGGTAGTGCGCGCGGGGCAGCGCGGGGCTGGAAGAGCGGCGGAGGGTGGGAGGGGTGTTGGTGCGCGCGGGACTGTGGGGGGCGGCGGGGGGGCAGCGCGCTCCGAGAAAGCGGGGGGCACGGGGGGCAGCACGCTCCAGGGCAGCGGAGGTGGCGCGCGAGGGACAACGCGGGGTACAAATACAATGAGTAGTATCGGCGATATGACAAACCCTAGTTTCAGAAATAGCATATCGGCGATATCGGTAGTATCGGCAGTTTCGGATCGGTAACCCAATACCTTATTATGCTTTTACAACCTTATTATGCTTTCAACCTAGGTTCACAATATCGGTAACCCAATATCTTACCCTAATAAGGTAACCCAATACCTTACCCTAATAAGGTAAATCCAATACCTTAGCCTACAATAGTCCCTGCAGGGGATGATGCGGGTGGTTGGGGGTGAGTGGGGGGTAGCTGCGGGGGTGGGACAGGGGGGCGAGGGCGGCTGGAGGGGGTTCGGGATAGGGTTCGGGTTAGGGACATATAGTCCATGCAGCCATTCTTCAGATACTATGGTACGACATGGTGATCGGGACATATAGTCCCTACAGCCATTCGACTGGCGAGATAGAAACTATGGTACGGCATGGTGATCAGGACATAGTCCCTGCAGCTATTCGACTGGCGAGGCAAAAACTATGTAGCCGTAGATAAAGTTGACTGTCCTCCGACCCTCATCGCTCGACAATGATGATATGACAGCCTATCACTATATCTTATATAGTAGTAGATGATGTCTTAGTATTATATTATGTGAGTTCATCTTGATTCTGTTACATTCTTCAGATACTAGATACGATAAGAACATATACTACACCATATGTACAGAACATAGATGATTCACACTAATGTATGCTAGAATGAATTTTGGGTTGTGTTCTGAGCCATCCGTTCTCACATTTAAAACACATAGGAATTAGTAGTGTTAGAGCACGGAAGAGAGTGAGAGCGCCGGAGGGGGGAGGAGAGAGAGTGAGAGAGTAAAATGGTACGACATGGTGAAGTAGTACTGTATTTTGGCTCCAGCTCCAGCTCCATTTGTATTAATCTACGGTACGACATGGTGATCAGGACATAGTCCCTGCAGCTATTCGACTGGCGAGGCAGAAACTATATAGCCGTAGATAAAGTTGACTGTCCTCCAACCCTCATCCCTCGACAATGATGATACGACAACCTATCACTATATCTTATATAGTAGTAGATGATGTCTTAGTATTACATTATGTGAGTTCATCTTGATTCTGTTACATTCTTCAGATACTAGATACTATAAGAACATATACTACACCATATGTACAGAACATAGATAATTCACACTAATGTATGCTAGAATGAATATTGGATTTTGTTCTGAGCCATCCGTTCTCACACTTGGCAATCTGTACTTTATCTGCTTTCGAAAATGTACTCAAATTACATGATGGTTCCTTTAGTTAGCTTGCTTATGTTACAATTATATTATTTGTGAATATCGATCTTACCAGATGGCACCCATGACCCGAGGAGTGGCACGTCGTTTGAGGAAAATAGTGAATGCTGAGGTGGCTCCTCCTATTGTTAAGGAGAAAGTGGCACCGGTAGCTAGTGAGACCGGGAGTTCTATTAATCCAGCACCGGTAGCTAGTGAGACCGGGAGTTCTATTCATGCTGCACTTGCAAGGGACTACATCTCTCCTCACGCCGTCGATCCCACTTATTCAAGGTGGTTGCGTGATCATATCAATGAGCATTTGCGTGAGCTGTATGGTTCTCATTAGCTATTAGTACTTATTTGTATTGTACTATTTGTATAGGGTTGTTTTTATATTAGACTATTTGTATTGGACTACATATATGAATTAGTACTGTGTCAATCTCTGGATTGTATTGGACTACGACATGGTGATCAGGACATAGTCCCTGCAGCCATTCGACTGGCAAGGCAAAAACTATATAGCCGTAGATGAAGTTGACTGTCCTCCGACCCTCATCCCTCGGCAATGATAGTACGACAACCAACCAGAGAGGATACTCTGAGAGATCCATCTGAGTAGGACGTATACTCTGAGAGATCACCTTTATAAGAATGATATCAGTAGTGGGATTGAGTGTTGGAGGAGATATTATCAGAGTATACGTCCTACTCAGATGGGTCTCTCACCGTTACTATTTTTTATGACAACGTGGTGGATGTGCTCCGTCAACAGATTCTTTCTATGAGCCAAAACTTTGTCCCGGAGCTCAAGTGGACATCCTTCGTGTAGAGCTCGAGTGAGAGGTTCCTGACAGCATGGTGGTGTCCTTTGTCAAAGTATCCGTGCTCGTCCTACATTGGTTGTGGGACGAGCACGGATACTTTGACAAATGAGACCACCATGCTGTCAGGAACCTCTCATTTAGCGACGAACTAGTGACCGATTAGCGAGGACGAAATTATTTTAAGAAGTATAGATTTATAAGCCCTTGACCCAAAATTCCCATTTTTTATGTTATTAAATATTGCTGAATTATTAATTAATGCATAGATATATTAGAATAATCAATGTATATATATATATATATATATATATATATATATATATATATATATATATATATATATAATATTATAATTCTTAAATAAATAAAGAAGAGAATGGAAGGGGGTCTTCTTGCAAATACCTAAATTGTAAGGGACTTGATTGAAAATGTCTTGTTTAAATCCTAATTTCTAACGACCGACTGAAAACACAAAACCTAGATTTAAACCCTGAAGTCGAGATTAATTCAAATTTGGATTAATTCCTTCCAATCCCTGTGAAGGGATTCGACTCTATCTAGATTTCGAGCATAAAAGGAGCGAGGCAGCCGACCTTGCCATCCTCCAAACCCTAGAAACCCAAATTCTTTCCTGCCGCAAGAATATCAAAGGAGAGGCCTGAGAAATCACTCAAACCTTGCATCCAAAACACCAGGTATCCCCTTGTCCTGATTTGTAATCCCTACTGTGTACGATATGTGTTTAAATTAATGCTTAGAAAGACTTTCATAGGAGTAGCATTCTTGGTGTACATGGTAGGTGCAATCGAACCAATGGCAAAGTAGGCTGTATAATAATATAGGGGGAGTTCCAGGCGAAACAGACATAGATGGCCATTAGACTAGGCTTGGCATAGGTATTTTCGACTACATGATAACCTAAGAGGGTGGCACGGCTGGTTGTGTGTGTCAGGTTTGAGACTGGGTAAACATGGATTATTAGAAATTGGGTTCCCTTTACTCATGTGTCAGTAAATTGGGTTCATATGGATGTGTCCTAGATGTTAAATACATAGGCTCGGAGGTAGGGTACCTAGACATATGCCATGAGGGTTGAACACAGGAGTATAGGTAAGCAGGACCATAAGTATGGGGTTGTACCATAGAGAGTTTGAGAAGACAATAGAGGATGTATACTAGCATAGCCTCTAGGAGTACCTGACCTGTCATATTCAGGAGACAGACTACCAGGTTAGTTGAATGTCATATACATGTGCTATATGCTACCATTTAAGTTTTTGTACTGCATTATATATATATGCAATGTATTATATAGATGAATGAATATGCATAGATATATATAGCTATATTATATTTTATACTGTTATTTGTAGTAGGAGTAGATATGTGTAACTACCTTCTACTGTTAACTAATATGGACACCCTATCAGAATTTATTAAACATGAGGATCAGCCGTAGGTAATTGAAATATTGGGTGCACTAGCCAATTCTAGAACAGGCTAGGGGACAGCTATACCTCACACTGCACTGTAGAGATACATGTCCTTCATGTATCAGACATCAAATATCCTGCAATCATACTACATCACAGGATTACATCAGTCACACCCTCACACATCTCTACTGGTTACACTGCAGATTCACTCCTTTATATATATACATTGCCTTTCTATCACCTGCATTGAGTCAAACCCCATCAAATACTTCAATGCATCACCTCATCCTTCCCTGCATACCCCTGCATCCACTGCACTCCAACCCTTTCTCATAATTACATAATCCCTCCTATAGACTAAGGGGTGGGTATCAGTGGTATTGCATAGCCTGCATATAGGGTGGCCTAGTGCCAGCCTTGGTGCATCCAAGTTGGGTACACTAATATTCTGTCCTAAATACTAGAAGACTAATGTTCATATGGATAACTCTAATGCCACCCATTGATCACCTACAGGTTCATCCCCTTGATGCAAACCCCTACCTTGAGTAGCATACACTATTTATGATATGGGCAATAACAGCAAGCATGTGGCAAAGCCATAGCCTTGCAGAACAATAGGTAGCAGGGTAGTTTAGCCATCTTGGCTATGGGTTTTGAGTGTATCAGACTTCAAGTGAGGTAACAGGGCTGCTTACAGAACACAAGGGCTCGAGTGGGACATGTGCCTTGCATAAGCGACAGGGGAATATCTGGGTAGAATTTGAAATGGTCTCCTTCATGAGTAATGTCCCATGTACCCATGGGATATCCTCACCTTTACCACACCTGTCTCCCACATACATGTGCACCCTTCTCACTGCTATCCTCTGCATCTAGGTACCTCAACTATCTGACTAGACATAAGGATGTATCCTAGTGTGGCCTAGAGTAATAGGAATGTACACCTGTATAACCATAGACAATACCTGGGACAGTGGGCAACACAGAGAGGGTAATTATTCTGTCCACTATAATCATAGGACCAAAACCTATAGGGATTGTGAATGCAGGTGATTCATTGCTCGAGTATCAGATCCTGCCTTGAGTATCAGTCACCATCCATGACCTGCATAGTGAGTGTAGCAGTCAATATTAGGTGCCCCTTGTTCAACTCTCTGCAATTAATCATTGTTCATGCATTCACCAGTTGTCACGACCCGCACCCTAGAGTAAGGGCACGAGAACGTAACAACGCCCAGCCTACGCCGCAGTGTCGACGGTAGAATACTGTCCTAGGTCACATCATCTAACAAAATAATACTAAGCAGTTTATACTCCCCGAATGGGGGGTGACATAGCAGATACAGTCTCAATCACATCTAAGGTAGAGCATGATAAAGATAGATAAAACATGAAATCCAAAAGAGATACAGGAGATAGAAGTCTAAGTATCTAAGATACATAAACCCAGAAATATATCTCAAACTCAAATACAGTAATCCACAAAGTAAATATAACTCCAGACAAAAAGAAATAACTATCTAAACAACCTCTACTGTGTCTCCTCTAGGCTAGCAGGCAATCCCAAGCCATCTGTAAAATTTATCAACAGGTCCAGTCAGGACAGGAGCGAGCACAATACATCTCAACAGTTCATAGCAGGTTAGAAAATATAATCATACAGTAAAGTAAGATACAGGTACTGAAAGAAATGCTGTATGTAAACAGAGAGAGCTGTAATAGAAATATCTATTATAAATAGAGAACTAACATGTGGCTAGTGAGTCAGAGTACAATATAGACATGTAAATGGCATAGGAGATTCTGATGCTACACTATGGAAGAGATTCTGATACTATACTACTTGGATAGTATTCACATGTCTATTTCTACTCTCCCGTAACCCCAATCAGTACACAAGGATCCAACCAAGTTATGTTATGATTCCACGCAAAGCCCCCGAAGGGTGATATATGGATGTCCCAAAAATGGGGATTTTAGGAGATTCTAGGATACCCAGTAAATAGGATAGAAGATTCTAGGAGACTCTGTGATCATAAGAGTATATGTCACAAGTGATCAAAGAACCTGTAAAGCATAGTGATACGTCATGTAAGTGAAACACACAGAACATATAGTACCCGATGCTCCCTAAGGATAACATCTCAAGAAGGGATCCGTATAGTACCAATCCGTATGACCAACGTGACAGTACAAGTAAAGTAATTTAATGCAGGAAATAATTCTAAGCAGGATATAAAATGATCATAGAATGTACTCGCCTTGTGTCTGAATGTCCAAAGTAAATATAATGTCCGAGGAGAGGTGTCTAGCTCCTAATCAGAACAGCACAAGTCAAAACAAGTCCAAAATGGCAATATAAAGTTCTATTATGCATTCTACATGATTCTAGGTCAATCTAGACCAAAGTCAACTCTTGGTCAACCCTGAAAGTCAAACCTAGGTCAACTATGGTCAAAGTAGGTCTAACAAGTCTAAATTAGGTCAAACAAGTTATTCTAGGTCTAAACAAACTAAGTATATGCAAATCAAGTATCCAAGAAAGCTACTAACTCATAGCCTAAGTCACTTGCTAAACCAAGCACAAAACTAAACCATAAGCTAACAAGGCACACAAACTTAGTCATATAATGTATATATATTATTCACATTCACATATTCATATACATAGATATATATAGGAAAGCTATATATATATGCACATACATATATATAGAGAGAGAGAAAGAGAGGTAAAAGAGTAAGTGAGTATGTGTGTGTTTGGCATGTGTGTGAAAGGATATGTGTTAATGTTCTAAAATTTAGTGATAGGTAGGTGTATGTGACATGGGATACATGATGTCAAAGGGTATATGAATGCATGTGTGTAAAAAGTTATAGGTTAACTCAGTTTATAGAAATATATACATATATACCTTGTATACATGCATAATACATATCATGTATATTACATTCTATATTACCTATATACATGTATTTCCTCCATTCATTCATGCTTGCATCATATACTCTACATTACCATACATGTTATCATTATATATTGTATTACAATATTTATACATCATGCATTCATATCTATCATTACATATATATCTTGCATTCATATCTATCATTCATTATATACTTTCATGCATACATTGTATATCATTCTTTTATTCATGCATTGCTTATATGCATTATATTAATTGCATTCCTACATGCTTGCATTCAACCATATATATACATTAATGTAAAGAGAATATATATCATATATATATCATATATATATCATTTCATTCATCTAACATATCATGCATTACATACTCTATATTCATTTAATATCCATACTACATAGGCTCATATGTTACATAAAATACATATATCGTATAATCACTCTTCTACTTAAAACCAATACTGTACCAATTGGGCATTCAATAATTTCTAGCATTAAAGTATGTTATATATCTTTGTGTTAGCTTTCCGAAACTTTAAACGGATCGCATTTTCGTGTCCGGAAGCTTCCGAAATCGCAAAAACACCGAAACGCGTTCATCTTTCGTACAGCTGACACTCAAATAATTTTATAGAAAGTTTCAGAACAAATTTGGCTTATTAAAATATATATTTGGAAAGCTAACTTCGATACGCTTCTTTTAAAAAAATGGGAGGTTAATTGGAGTTATGAACTAAAAGTTATGGCATTTCTAAGTTGCTATAGCTACTAAAAACGTGGATAAAAATTATGACGAATTTAGGTAGTTTGAGACAAAAGAAACGCAAGTATATAACATAATATATCAAGAACTCACTCTCTACACTAATATATATATATATATATATATGAGACACTATAGAACACATCTCCAATACAAAAATATGAGATTAAACATGTAATAATTCATTCATACATAACAACAACACATAGTGTGTCCAAATTTAGGGTTTTCCCACATGGACACAACCACAACACAAAGGACACTCCTATGACCTCCAAATGGACACGAAATGGACACAAATGGAGATACAACCATGGGGGTCATTCCTATGGGTTCAAAATATTTCTATATGCATGTAGGGATGGATTAGAGGAGAGATTATACCTTCCGGGAGAGAGATTCAAAGGAAAAGCCTTCCGATACGGTACCGACACGTAGAGATTCCAAAAGGACACGAACGAGCTCCGAATCCTCCCAAACTTGGCTAGCACCATATAACCATGGAGTAGAAGAGAAATAAAGAAGATTTGGTGGAAGAAGGGGTTGATTTGGAGATGAAATCAATGGAGGTTCTTCTCTAAATTAATTTGGGGAAGAACAAGAGAGAGAAAGTAGATAAAAACAAATGAATGAAGGAGTGACTCACTCCTTATCCCCCCCATAAGTGGCTGCCCAAAAAGGGTGAGGTGTCCCCTATTTGAATGTCCAAAATGCCCTCCACTAATCTATTTGATTTAAATTAGGAATGGGTTAAAGGTTGAGGTTAATTTAGTCTAGTTTTAAGTCTCTAATTAAACTAAACCTATCCGTAAATAATTAGTCTAACTAATAACTAAAATTAATATCATGTGGACTAAAATTACTATCATGTGGGCCATGTCTAACTAGTGTGTGGGTCCCACTAGAGTCAAACTACCCCTCGGGTTCCCGTTTCAAGTCGGATTGAGTTAAAATTCGAACCCGACTCAAATAACCCCAAAACAATATCATAAATAATAAAATAAATTTCAACCCCAAAATAATATCATAAATAATAAAATAAATTTAAAAAATATTTAAAAATGTAAAATGATAAAAATACCCCTGTTTCTTAAAACTGGGGGTGACACCAGTTAATTCATTGCAAGTGTTATTATTCCAGTTTGTATGTTGCTTCAGGTCCAACAGTGACCAATATCCACCTAGACAGACCTCAGGTTTCACTCCTAAACAATTGTAACATGGAATTTCCTGGATTAGACATATGGGGTGGATTAAGTTATGAGGTACCCAGCTGAACAGTGCACCTTGATAAGATCAAGGGACTTGAATTACTTGTGTATAAGTGGAGAAAATAGGGGGCTCGACCGTAGATATAGTAGCAGGGGATTTATTCCCTATATGAGAGTGTGTCTCATATTATATACATAATTTATAGCATGCTCTACACAAATGTCCTACACAAATGTTCCGCAATACCTTCATTGCATTCACCATTTATCCACTACATCTTGAATGTCCTACATCAGGACATGCCCAATACTTCAATTAGCTACTGCAAGTTACCTGCCCTGTATTCACTAATTGTACATTGCCACACTCATCTGCTCAAACGTGTCTACACTCCATACACTGCATTCACTTCCATTTGGTTTACTGCACACTTGTTCACTGCAATGCTGGTATTCCCTGCATTAGGCATTAACCTAAACCTTAGACTACTGCTGACCTACAATTGATCACAGTACAGAACCTTACTGCATTTGGGTTAGAACATTGCCTGCCCTGTATGAGACCATATCCTGAAAAATTGTACATGTTGTATACTCCATATTTCTGCCCCTGAAAAACCTGGTACCATTTCACTCTTGAGTACCATCTGTAGCAGACCATTACCCTATGTTCTGTCCTATTGGCTACTGGTTTCAGTCCATGTTAACCCCTTCACCTGCCCATATACCTTCCTCTTTTGCCTTTTGTTTCAGTCTAGTTTGGGTTATACATTAGAGATATACAGATATTGAGGAAAGGGAATTCATCTCTGTTGAGCCACAGGGAGCAGTGGTTAGAGCTTCCAGGGGTTGGAGGGGTTCAAGTACAAAAAATTGCCTGGGTAGTTTTTGGCCACATACCATAGGCCATGGTGGCTAGGATATTCAATAGAGAGTATCTTAATATGATGTGGGTGTAGTTTAGGATAAGTGAGAGTGTCTGCTTGAGTTGGTATCTATGGAAGGGCTTAGCTCTTGAGACTAGTTCAGACAATGGGCTTAGGAGTTCCTGTAGAGTATATGAGGGTATTCTTGGAGTGAACTTTAGTAAAGGAGTGTGAGGTTGACATTAATAGGTAAATGTGGATACATGTACATGGGTATCTTGATACCTACAGTATAGAAGCACCACTGGCCATATATATATATATTATATAAGTAATAGTCTTGGTATAGATACATGTAGGTATACTTGTAGGATATGTTAAGATTGGAAGTATTGGAGGTGGTATAATGATGCCCTGTACTAGTACAACCTAGGACAAGGGTATAGGTTAACTTATGAGACTAAAAGAATTGATAGATAAAATTGATAATTTCCATATCACATCAGTTAACCCAAAAAATGCTACAAATAGGTTACTTGGACTCCAACTCGGCACTCGATCAGTACTCGCAGCTCGGGACGACATGCAAGTGCATATATTGATTGTTACCGTTTCTGATAGTTTTCTCTACCTGTTATTCATATGTCTTGCTGCTTGTTAACACGATCGTCATACGAGGATTAGTACCATGGATTTTATTATACATCTTGATTATCTCCTATGTTTACCCCACTTACGATTGATTCCATGAGTACTAGCTGGGCGGGGGAAATATCTTAGTAGGCGTGTGAACAACCCAATCTATCCCATGAGTCTATTCTTGAATAATAGCAGCTGCACACAATACGTGCTGGGTGCCGGATTTACCCCTTAGCCATTCACACATCGAAACTGATATTTCAATGCACGTAGATAGTTATTATTTCCATTATTTCATCATGTTCTTTACCACTTGCTATGTCACCATGATTTACATATTGCTTTCTAGTAGCTATTGTTTGCCATTAAAATTCTTTGATTGTAAATTTTAATACAAACAGAACAATGTTACAATACAGGACTTAGATGTAGTCCTAGGAGTACACTTTTGTTTAATCTGGGTTCCTTGTGCCAATGGAGCGAGTGGTAATGTGTTGACTCCGTTGACGATCTGACGACGGTTATCGGTTCTCTGAAGGTCTAGATTGCTCTGGGTGCTGGAGCTTGCTGAGAGGAGGAAGATGTTGAGTGTCTGTATCTGCCTCTCTGGTGGTGCGAAGTCTCTGTCAGTTCATTGTGGAGGTTGATATGTGTGCACGTAGGTTGGTCCGTAGGAAAGAAGGAAATGATCCCTCTATTTATAGTTTTGTAGGCCGGCTGCTCATGCGCGTATGTAGGATGCGCCTGTACGCGGGGACGCCACGTGTTGATTGCTGATGGAGGCGCATGGACGATGTGCCCTGATCGAGGGGTTGACTTCTTCATGTTGCTGTTGTGAGCCGACACGTAGCAGAGAAGAAGATCTTTCTGTTGCTGAGATCTTGGATGAGTTGAGTCAAAGGACACGTGCCATCGACCCATGGCTCGGAGATCTCAGATTTGGTGGAGGGAATAATCTGGTAGGATGCGCCTGAGATTGGGCGCATGAGGAGACTTTGGCTCGTAACCTTTAGGTGTCATGAACCATTCTGGGCGCATTGCTTTCGAGGCGCATGCAGAGCTTCAGTAGTGACTTTACTCCTGTCTTTTGGGATCAGGGAGAAGTCTGAGGCGCATGGCTTTTGAGGCGCATGCAGAGCTTTAATGGTGACTTTCCTTCTGTCTTTAGGAATCAGTGAAAAGTCTAAGACGCACAGCTTTTGCGGCATATGCAGATTTGGGCGCATGGCCGCGGAGGCGCATGCGAGATGGTTGGGTGGCCACGTGGCAGTAGCCGTCGAAGGGAAGTAATGATGATGCTGACGTTGGCGATGCTTCGTCTTCTGAAAAAGCTGCTGACTGTTCAGACTTTGGAAGGCGTACTGCCAACTCTGTCAGTAGCATTTAATGTTTGTGACATTCGATGGACAGCTGAGTGGGCGCGTCGGTTGGCGTTCCACTAGGCACATGGGGACGCATGGGGACGCATCCCCTATGATGCGCTTGGTGTTGAAAGGCGCGTCTGTATGATGCGCTTGATATTGAAGGGCACGTCTATGTGATGCGCGGTCTGGCTGGTGCATCCGCTTCATGAGACGTCTTTGATGGTGCAACTGTTACGTTCTTCGAGTGCTTTAAATAGCCATTTTGACTTGGCTGAATTCGAAGCGTCTGGTTCATCCATTTAATGCAAATTTATTGCACGAAATTCGGAGAGCCATCCACTTGGCACATGGGTTTGATTTGCCCGACCTATAAATAGTGGCATGGAGAGACGGTTTGTCTCTCGTTCTCTCACATCTTTTCGACATGAACTTGTGTACTCGAATGCATTCTGTTGATGAGATGCTCCTGAGGGTGAAGATGCGATGCAATGTCTTTGTTGATGCACTTGAAGGTGACTGTTACATCCAAAAGTCAGGGTCGAGGGTTTCTGAGGCAGGCAGAAGGTGCCTGTTGCATCCAAAGATAGGGATGCTCGAGCCTCGTCTTCGTTGTGCAGGAAGAGCCGTAGATCGGAATGGCGGTGCCGCGGCTTTGGTGGCTCTTTCTTCCTTCAAAATAGGTGTAGCCCATTCTGGTTGTGTTGAAAGCTCCTCCTTTGGCTGCGGTTTCGATCACGGTCTTCTTTGATGTAAGGAGGCTCTTTCGAAGCCTCCCCTGGCCACAGGTTGGCTTGTGGTTCCTTTCCCTTCCTGGGCTAGAGGGTTGATTGCCACCCTCGTTCTGCTCAATAAATGCTTCATTAGTCGAAGCATTTAGACGGCCGTGAGCCTGGCTGGAAGAGCGGCACATAACTGGGCTGCTGAAGGGATACACATAACTGAGCTGCCAAAGGGATGCACATAACTGAGTTGCTGAAAGAATACGCCTTGCTGAGGGCACATGGTGGGATGTGTCTGGCTGATGGCGTATGTTGATTGCTGCGCCTTCTTGAGGGCGCATGTTGGCTGCTGGCTGTAGACTTAGGATCTTTTCTTTGTAGAAATTCTCCTTTATACAGTCTTTTTTAGACATGTAATAGACTTTTATATGTTGAAAAAAAGTCATTTTTCAATGTCTATATTTGTTGTTTTTTGCTGTGAAGTACTTTGTCCAGGCTCTGGTGCATGTAGTCTGGTGCATAGACTTTCTGGTTCTGAAATTCCATGCTTCTACAAGACCCCCTTCAAAGTTTTCAAAACTTTTGGATAAGTTTTGGAATACTTTGAATAAGAAGCATGGTAGTGGAGGCGCATGACCGTCGGGGCGCATAGATACTCCGCGCGTCAGTGATGGGGCGCATGCTCCGCTCAGTTAGTGCGAATGATGACGCCTCGGTAACCGAAAAAAGGATTAATGATGATCTTTTTTTGGTTTTATTTGTGGTTATCTTTTTACAGAACCCGAAGCGACGGCTGAGATCACACATCATCGGTTCACGCGTGCGACCAAGCCCTATAAATAGTCGAGAGATGGAGAGAGAGAGTTCCTCTTCTCCTTGCTTTTGCTTTCTTTAGAGTTCTTCTTCAAAAACCCAAACTATTCTTCTCTCAGCGAATGGCTCCCAAGGCTTCTCGCGGCGGTGCTGGCAAGGAAAAAGAGCCGGCAGAGTATGCCGAGGAGGATGCTCCTATCACCATTGTGACTCCGGCCGACGTTCGACCCGCTGTGACGGGTAGGTGTCATGCGACTGAGTTGGTGTGCCCTAACTCTTTTCTGTCGACGCACATGGACTTCTGTCCGCGTCGAGGTTTTACCCCACCGACGTGCATAGGTTTAGGCCTTTATCATGCACCGAGGTTTAACTGCGGACGCGCATGGGTCTACACCCTGATGATGTGCCGAAGCCTCTTGCTAACGCGCATGGGTTCATACCCTGATGATGCGCCGAAGCCTTTCACTGCGGCGCATGGGTTTAAACCCTGATGATGCGCTAAAGCTTTTTACTGAGGCGCATGGGTTTACACCCTGATGATGCGCTAGGTTGCTTTGATACACCTTGTCTTTTTGCCTGACTTTTAATTTTTGTTGTGCCAGTATCGATGACGATTCCTTTGCTGAATGAGGTACTTCTGGATGCTTTCCTTTGTCAAATGGGAGTTGATTTTGACGAGGCGGTTGTCAACCCTGCCAAGGGTGCTATCTTACAGGATCAACCTCCTGAGAGAGTGCTGCAGATCCAGAACCAGTTGTCGACTTTCCTCCAGAGTATGATGGAGAGCAGAAAACTGAAATCTGCTGAATCCGAGGATGTGACCTTCTTGAAACCCGCCTTTTTGTTCGGCGACCGCCTGATCTCCACTGAAGCGAAGATACTGAAGGTCAAAGAAGATTGGTTCTTTTCTGCAAAAGGCATGGTACTGTACATGCGACAACTTGACCGCCAGTTGCCGCTAACGGCCTTCTATCGTTTAGCTTCGAAGAGAAGGATGCCCTGTGATCTTACTCCTTCTCAGGAGGGAGCCCTAGGGGGTGCTCTTTCGATTGATGCCACCTCGAATCAGAAGGATACCCTGGCTGCTTCACGAGCCGGTCCCTCGTTCAGTTGTCGAACTTTGCGTCCTGGGAGCCTCTACAGTGAAGTTCCAAATGACACTTTTGCCTTCAGTGCCTCAACCTTCGTAAGTCGGATGCTGATATCGAGGGTCACGTATCCGAAAGGTGGCTTTAGGGTCGAAGGTTGGTGTCATCATATCTCGAGGTGGGACGAGTTGACCACTTGGGTACTTTCGAAGTTCAAGGCTGAGCTTAAGGAGATTGGGCTGACGGCCGCTATCCGTGCCACACAGGCTGGCGTGGATCTCAATAAGCCTATGTTCCTTGCACTCTTGGAATTTTTTAATACCCAGACTGGCACCTTCTATACTCCAGTGGGGGAGTTGGGGTTAGATCTCCACGAGATGTACGAAGTGTCCAAGCTTCCCTGGGGCTCAGAACCGTATGAAGAATACTTCCCGTCGAATGAAGAGATCCTGGTTCTGGAGAATAAGGACTCGGAGATGATGACCATTTTTAAAGAAGTGGCGAGCCATCATTATTTGATGCACCGGAAGGACAAAGACAAGACCCAGCCTCATGTGACTGCTTGGAGGGATTATGTTTTCAAGCAGGATTTGGCAGACCTCTCGAGGATCCGGTTTACGACTCCGCAAGGGCTGAAACCTGCGAAAGTGACTTCTGAGATAAGCCGGCTGGACGAGAGGACTCCTTAATCCAATGAAAGTGGCGAGAATGCGTATAGCTGCTTCTGGCAATGTGCACATCGGATGTCGTCTAAGGCGGTGCTGACGGCATACGTGATAATATGGATCCGAGATTGCGTGTTTGCGGGCGGATCTGGTGCAGTGGAGAGGGTACACCGAAACCTTATTTTGCCTGCCGTAAAGTTGGTTTTTGGACGTCCCTTAGCTCTCCTTCCCGCGATGGTGTGTAACCTGTTGCGGGGTTTGAGGACTTTTGCTGATGACGTGATCCAGGAGAGAGGTAAAAACGATAACTTTCCCCGGGCTGAACTGTCATTCCATTATCTTATGGGATGGCTAATTCTGCATCATCCGAACGTGATGAGTCCAGGTCCGGAGGAGGATCATGTTGAAGGAGATGCCTTTATCCGCCGCTTCTACAAGAGGAAGTGGTTACATACTGGCGTCTCCGTTTGCAGGAGAGTTTTGTCCTACCTTCAGGGGTGGGAGATTGTCAAGGTCGGCCCCATATTCAAAGATTTCGAGGCTGACCAAGATTTAGTCGACTCTGGTGAAGACGCGATTACTCTGCCGAAATGGGGTTTTCGTTGGTTGTAAAGTATTCGGCCTTCTCACTTGGTCTATCGGAACCAGAATTGGTGTTATCTGGATCCATATTTGCCCAGCCGGTTCGCTCGCTAGTTTGGCTATATCCAGCTGATGTTACGGAATCCCAGTAACAGTCTGGGATTCATCGGTAGTTTGCTGGATGGAGCCCGGGCAGGCAATATTACAATGTCGGGTGTACTGGTGTTCATTTTACGACGCCCGTTCACAACCCTCGGCCATAGATCCTGTATTCGGCAGCTAAGCTGTATTGTACAATGAATACTGCGTCTCCAGGTTATGATAGAGAGACTAGTTTCATTATTGGAACTCAGCTGGAGGCCACGGCGAACATGTTGATGGTGGCTCGGTCACATCGTCCACCAGAATCGGCGGGATATTGGGCTGCTGCTGCAGCATCAGCGAGAGATCCCCTTGTTGGGAAGAGGCGGGCTGACGCGGAAGCCGACTCGTCTGTACCAAAAAGGTCGAGAAAGACGACGACTCCAAAGGCAACGGGAGTGCCACCTGTATTACCAGTGGAATCAGCTCCTGCTGAGGTAAGGAGTCCTCCGTAATTTTGGCTCATCTTGTCGTTTTGGTGACTTGTGCTTTTCTTCTTGTAGGGATCGTCGAAGAAGAAGACCCGTATTTCAAAACCGGGTGTCAGTAAACCGAAGGAGGTAGCAAGCTCTTCTGATGAGCGCATCCCTCCGATGGTAATGTCTCCAATAGAGGAGAGTCTTGGAGATGTTCCTGCAGAGGTTTTACTATCTCCAGACTTTGTTAAAAGAGATGGAGAGGTTGCAGCAACTTTCGGGGAGGTGCCAGCTGCCGTAAGGGCCTTGGACGTTGAGGGTCCAGCGGACACGGGGCTTCGTGATGATGATGTGGGGTGGAGTTCGTCGTCTTCGGATGACGTCGCTCCAGGGTTTCGAGAGTCTGTTGCGGGGGCAACAGAGATGGTCAGAACAGAGGAGAGGGTTGATTCCCTTCCTTATTATGATGAGGAGAGGTCGGCTGCATCATTGCCAAGCCCTACCCAGACTCAGCGGCGGAAGCTGAGGTGGCTACCAATCAGGAGGTAGCGACAGATCCTGTCCCTGTAGAGGGATTTGATAAAGAGACTCGCCTGACGGTCCCGACTTCTGGGGCGGGTCAGGAGACAAGTGTTGATCTCTCCGTTCTGCCAGGGGAAGTATTGGCTGGTGATAGCACGTCGGGTATTGGAGAGGTGGCCACTGACGTCGGTGGTACTTCCGAGTTTGGGAAGGGTAAGGGTATGATGGAACCCTCTGTTGCTCCTTCCACTTGGGGTACGATCTCGACGCCTGTCCCGGCTTCTTCTGTTCCCTTGTCTCCTCGGGCTAGTAGTCAGGCACATGTTGATGAAGAGCCTACTGATACCGAGGTTCCAGCCTCGCAGGTTGAGGTCGGCGGGTCTTCTTCCGGTCCGCCGACTGGAGTAGCTCCTCCAACCCCTGCTATGACGTCGCAGGTGCTGGCGGATGCAGATGAATATGTAAAATTCATCGTTGAGGCAGTGTACAAAATGCTGCAGAGGAGGGTGTCGGCAGTGATGGACGCCAAGGGGAGCTTTGCGACAGCAAGAACTCTGGCACTGCCTCATATCAACTTGATCCGTATTCACCAGGGTCACGATCATATGACCATCATTCTGGAAGCCACGGTGGCTGAGTTGGACCAGCGGCTTTCCGAATTAGAGCGCATCCAGCGAAATGACCTCTCCGTCCTGATAGATGCGGAGAAGGAGAAGCTTCTCGCCGAGACTGAGTCTTCCTACCAGGCCACAGTGAGTGTCTGGGAACACAAAGTGGCTGAGACTGAAGCTGCAGTGGAGTGATTATCTCAGTCTACGCGGGAGACAGTGGAGACGCGAGCTGCGTTGGATGCTAATACCGTGGAGATTGACGCACAGATGTGCCGCATTGAGGACCAGCGGGCCCGACTCCTATTGGACGCCGAACGTGTCCAGACTGAACACGTAGCATTCAAGAAGGAGGAAGCAGCTTTCACTCTCCGAGCTCTTACCCTGGCTCAGCAGAGACAGCAGCTTGATGAGAAGCACGAGAATGAAACTTCTGCTGAGGCTGTTGAAGCGATGCGTCAAGAAGCTGAACGTCGAGTTTTCGCGACTGTGGAGACTCGGGCGGCAGACTTGAAACGCCGAATCGCAGAGCTTTTCGCCAACCCTGGGGACATTTAGGGCTTGTAGTCTCTGCTTTTTTGTATTTTTGTAACTCTTGCTGGGGATAGTGTAATCCTTTACTCTCCTTTTTTAGAAATAAAAAAGTACACCATTTTCTGCGATGTGTTCATTTTTGCTTGTCATAAAATTTGATGATTTGTGTGGACCTATTATCTTTTGCGTACCTTGGTTTTAGGTACAGATAATAAGTTTGAAAGACCCAATATTTTTGCTCAGAGGTAATGTGGACGTGGCAAATATGGGGTTCAAATGATAGAATCTTTCTACTCAGAGGTGTTATGGACGTGGTAGGAATGACTCTGGAGGATACACAGAACTACTCAGAGGTATGTGGACGTGGAAGTTCTGCGATCAATGTACGGCAACGGGGGTTGTCTGTACGGGATGTTTACTCAGAGGTAATGTGGACGTGGTGAACATGGTGGGTAGCATAGTCTTATGGGATGTAAGATTTTGCTTTGTGAGGTGTAGGGGAATAACTCAGAGGTGATGTGGACGTGGTTGTCCTTCTACTGGAGGATGCCACGGAACAGCTGGATTGGAAGCGTATGATTTGTGGAAGGGAATACTGTGAGCCCTGATGATTGGGTCCACAGATCCCCTGGTGGTGGATGAACATGTCTGAAGGATGTCAAGAGTAGTACTTCTTAGGAACTTGCCGTTGATGGACATCATGAACAAGTCCCCATGGGTTTGGCGAGGACGGGTAAGCACTGTTTGAGTATACCGTCTCGATGATGAAAGGTCTTCCCATTTGGGTTCGAACTTTCCTGGTGCTTGTGAGTCAACACCATCGGCATCCTGACTGCCAGAACTAGGTCGCCAATTGGAAAGTCCTCTGCTTGACCTTCTTGTTGAAAACCTGTGATATACAGGCTTGGTAGAGTTCGATGCGTTGTTGAGATAGGAGGCGCTTTCGCAAGTGCCTCCAGTTCCCGCAGACGACGAAGTTGATTGTCCTCTTCTGATTGGTTTGTGATTGCTACGCGGAGTGAGGGTATCTGAATCTCGAGAGGCAGTACCGCTTCGCCTCGTAGACCAAGGAGAATGGGGTATTGCCTGTCGGGGTCCGTACCGTGGTCGGTAAGCCTAAAGGCATTCACGAGCTTTCGTCCCAGTAACATTTTGGACGACACGACCTTTTTGAGTAGCCTGATGGATAGTTTTGTTGAATGCCTCAGCAATCCGTTGATGCCGGATTGTAGGCTGTTGATGCCACGTTTTGAATGCGATTTTTGTCACAGAATCGGCTGAAAACATGGCTGATGAACTGAGAACCATTATCGTGGATGATCCTTTGGGGTACCCCAAACGGTAGATGACGTGGTGCTTGATGAAGCTGATCACCCTGGAGCTTTCACTTCTGCCAGGGAACTGCTTCTGCCCATTTGGAGAAGTAGTCGGTGATTGCTAGGATGAAGCGGTGCCCTCCGATAAAGGAGGGGTGATGGACCACAAGTCCATTCCTAAGCTTCGAAGGGCCAGGAGGCGATGTAGGATGTAGTGGTTCGGACGGTGTATGAATGAAATCTGCGTGAAGCTGGCACGCATGGCACTTCTTAGCATATTCGACAGCGTCACGACCATGGTTGGCCAGTAGTAGCCCATGCGTCACAGTCAATCCTGCAACTTAGGACCAGGTTATGGGCCCCGCAGGTTCCATCATGAGCTTCTCGAAGAGCTTCGGCTGCTTCTCGTGGACAAACATCGAAGGAGGAAGTCCATCGTAGGAGCATCGGTACAGCATTTTAGTGGCTGTATCGTAGTAGAATCGAAGAGAGCGTTCTGACTGAGACGGCTTCTTTCGGGTCCTCTGGAGAATTCCGTAGACGGCGAAGTCGATGAACGGGAATCTCCAATCTCGGACATTAACACCGGCACCCGTTGACATGGGTGGCCACTTGTGAGCGAAGTTGTTTTTAGGGCAGACCAAGTCTCGATCCACTACGTGACGTAGTATTGAGTCGAGGGGTACCGCCAAGGAGGTGTAGGCCAGCCAGAGCTTCAGCTTCTAGATTTTGTAGACGAGGTACGTGTTCGATGAAGAACCCGATGGAGGTTGAAATGATGTTCAATGCAACTTCATGGTAAGGATCAGGTCTTCATGAAATCGTATTGCCCTCTGATCTGGTTTACGACAAGTCTTGAGTCACCGTAGGCTTCCAGATGATTCACCTCAGCTGTTGTGCTAGCTGGAGTCCCATAATGAGCGTTGTACTCAGCAACATTGTTGGAGCACAGCTTTGAAAGGGAGTAAGCACGCTGGATGACCAGCTGATCGGGGGAGATAATACCACCCCACTCCTGCGACGATTTGGCCTTTGGGGCTGTTTGAAGCGCCATCGAAAAACATCCGCCAGACGGAGCCTTCTTCGGTGACATTTGATTCTTGGACCTCATCCGGGATGTCTCATAGAGTCTTGAGGACTCTGGGATGGGGTGTGTAGCTAAGAGTCAGCCAGAGTTTGACCCTTAACAGCTTTTTGTAGGACAAACACCATGTTGTATGGCGTTAGTAAGATTGCCCATGGCTAGCCAAGAGTTCAGTGATCCTGGCTTCGTCATGAGGACCTGAGCGGATTGACTCGGGAAATAACATGAATTGTCTGCCCCTAGACATAATGTCGAGTCTTTTGGATGGCAAATACCAACGCCAAGCACTCTTTCTCAACGGGGTTGTACCGGTGTTCGGCCCGATCAGAGTTCGACTGAGGTAGTAGATGCTTGCTCATAGCCTGTGTCGTTGTTCTGAGCTAGCAGGGCGCCGAGGGAATGATATATGCACGGACGAGAAGGAATGGTTGCGGCGATAGGTGCCACCAGGACTGGAGGGCTCGTTGGTAGGCTTTGATGTCGTCGAAAGCCTTTTGGCATTCCTCTGTCCAGACGTAAGAGACTCCCTTCTTCATGATGGGTGAAGGGTTGACATTTGCCGAAAAGGTTTGCTATGAACCTCCGGATGTATGCCAGACGTCCCTGTAGGCCTCGCAGTTCTCGAAGATTTTCGGAGGTCCATATCAAGAATGGCTTGGTCTTCTCGGGATCGACATGAATGCCTTTCGCCGTGATGATGAAGCCCAAGAACTTTCGCTCGAAACCCCAAGGAAGGATTAGCGGGGTTCATCTTGAGTTGATGCGCCCGCATGAGATCGAAGACTGTCTTGAGGTCTTACAGGTGATCTCCTTTGAGACGGCTCTTGACTGCGATATCGTCAAAATAGCATTCGATTGTCTTGCAAAGGTGTGACAAAAAATGGTGCTCATAGCACGTTGATATGTCGCACCAGCGTTCTTCAAGCCGAAGGGCATCACTGTTGCAGAAAATGCCCTTTGAGTCCTGAATGACGATGTTTTGCGTCATTGGGAACATCTTGATCTGGTTGTAGCCCGAATACCCATCCATGAAAGACATGCGCTCGAAGCCACATGTGATGTCGATCATCACGTCGGTGATTGGAAGTAGGAATTCGTCCTTCGGGCAAGCAGAGTTGAGGTCTCTGAAGTCGATACAGACTCGTATTTCCCATTCTTCTTGGTGACGGGGATGACGTTGGCTACCCAATCTGGGGTTGCTCTTCACGGATGAAAGTGGTCAAGAGTTTGTCTACCTCCTAATCGATGGCGTTCATGATGTCCGGACGGAAGCGTCGTTGTTGCTGTTTGATAGGCTTGGCATCAGACAAGATGTTCAGCCTATGCATCGCAATCTGGAGATCAAGTCCCGGCATATCTCGTAGCTCCAAACAAAGACGTCGATATACTCTTTAGCCACTGGATTAAAGATTCTCGGTCTTCTCTTTTAGGCTTTTGCTGACGAAGATGGGTTTGGAAGAAGATCTATCCCCAAGGTCGATCTGCTCGACTTGTCTTCGGTGGGAGGTTCAATAATTCAAATGAGATCCCATTGTTGTCCCAGACGTTGAGCCCAGGGTTCTTCTTCGAAGAATTCCGGCGCTTGGTCTTCGTCTTCTTTTGAGATTGTGCAGATGTCATGTTGGCTGACAGCACTCTCTTGAAGACAGATCGGATACTGGTATCGGAATCCCACGTTGATGCTTCAGACAAGTGAGAATGTTCTACCTTCTGCGTGAACTCTCTGGCGTTGACGTGGCGTGACATAGCCAACCCTCCGTCGAGTTTTATTGTAGTAGTCCTGCGGCTTTCCTTTAGGTGTTGGAAGCCGGAGTGGAAGACGTCGACCTTTGCCGTAGTTCAGGCCTTTGTCGCTTTTTAAGTCGTATCCCATCTTTTGGATGAGGTACTTTGCCTTGTCCGTTCACGTGTACCGATAGAGTTGTTTTCGTCGGGCTGGTTCTGGCTCGAGTGGCGGAAGGTCTTGATGACGCTCGACCTTGCCGAAGATGATGGATTCTTCGTCTCGACTCCGTGGTGGGACTATGTAACAGACCCCTTGGGAAGGGACTACTCGATTTACATGATGGACGGTCGTTATTTGCGTCTGCAACGACCGTAGAGCGTTATCTAATGTATATATGGCATTCCAATGTAGAAGACTAGAATAATTAAAAGACACTCTGTTATTGATGAAATATGAGATTTTATCCCGTGGGATTACATTGTCGAGAGATGGGGCATCTACATCGGCCGAGATATATTCCCCCAGCTCTTCATCTGTAAGCACTGGAGTAGGATCGGGAGGGTCCACCACAGCGCTGATCTGGGAGTCCGAGAGGAATACCTGGGCCTTCTCTGGCGGCTGGGATGGCGGCGGCTTGCCCTTGAGACGCACCTTCAGAGGTGCTTCCGCTGTGCTTCCGGTGGTTGACGCCTTCCCCTGTAGTTTTGCCACAAGGGGAGCCGATGTTTGAGACGGCTTTCCCTTGAGCCGTATCTTCAGGGAGCTTCAGGAGCAGCTGGTGCTTTCCCGGGTAACTTAATACTCATGGGAGGCAACTTCTGAGGTGGTTTGCCTTTGAGTCGGATCTTCAAAGAAGCGTCGGGGGTGACCTCCGGCTCCATGTCTGGCTCTGCTGCCGTTTTCTGCTTCGTCGTCAGCATCATTGGCCTTCTCCTCGTCAGGTGACTTGTATAAGTCGGTATCGGTGAAGTAGGCTTCAATCTCTTTGAAAGGGTCGATGTCCGCGAACTCCGTACGGATGACGTTGTTGGTGGACACATACTTCATACATTGGTGGAGCGTGGATGGCACCACCATGTACTCGTGCATCCATGGGCGATCCAACAGGTGTTGTAGTTGAATTCAGCATCCACGACAAACAAGTGACCTCGGTTCTGAGGTTACCGATGTGGCACTTTAGTCGTATTTTACCCAGTGGTTTGCTCTTGCTGGCGTTGAAACCACTGATTGTCGTGTTGGAGGGCGCTAGTCGGTACATTGGGATCCCCAGAGTTGAGAGCAGCATCTTCGGGATGATGCTGAGGGAAGACCCGGATCGATCTGAATCTGCTCCACCTTGACTGAACCGACGTAGTGTATAATACAGCGGCCTGTTGTGTCGATTGTGTTTGAGCAACATGTCCTATTGGGTGAAGGTTATATTAGGGATAACCTCCTCCGTACAGTGACAGTGCTTGCACACAGTCGGGAGATCTTCAGGCTGCTTGACCTGATTGAGAAAGGAGTCAGCATCCTTCAGAGCTTCGCAGAGAGCTTCTCGGGAGTCTTTGAAAAGACGGAGGAGCTCGAATAGAGATAGGCGGGCAGGAGTACTGGCCAGTTGTGCCAGTATGTCAAAGTTGTGGGGCTTGGCTAGCCCGAAAGCATTCTCTTTTCGCAGAGGCCTATCGAAGCGGGCCTCTATCTGCTTCTGTTTATTGGCTGCTGAGGGCTTAGACGGGCCCTCGTTGGACAGCAGGGACGGTGCCAGGAGGCACCACCTCGACGGCAGCTTTGTCGGGTTGGGCGTTCTGTTGTGAGCGCGTCTGCACAGGAAGTGCCTCTTCCGCTGAAGAAGAGACCATGCGGCAAACTTGATCTTCTGCCTTTGGACTTGGAGGTAGGGCGTACCTCCGGTTGAGTCACCTCGGAGACGAGATCGGGGTGAACCCACAGGATCTCTCCCCGAGATGTGGTGAGTGGGATGAGTCCACTCACGTTGTCACGGGTTGGTGGTAAGTTAACCACCTCCATTGTCGCCTTAGGGATGGGGACGATGCCATCCTGTGTTATAGTCGGCGGCAGGGTGCCAAACTGGAGTACCACGTTGGCCGACACCGTCTTCTCTTCGTAGTCGATGGAGATTACATCCGCGTTGATCATGCGTTGGATGTAATTCTTGAGGACATAGCAGTCCTTGGTTGGGTGTCCGAGAAACCGATGGTAGTGACAGTACCTCGGGTTGTCCACTTTCCAACCTCATCGGGACGCTTCGGGTCCGGAAGCTTGATCTTGTCACCCTGCTTCAGTATCTCAAAGAGCTGTAGGGTGTCTTCGTCGTTGAACGAATAAACCTCCTTCGCCTTGGTGCAAGTGGAGGCTTCTGAGTAGGTGCTGATGCACCTTTTGAGGCATTGACAGTCAATGCCTACTTTCCCTTTGTTTTCGTCCGGGGTTGTTGGTTGCAGGCCGTTTTCCCTTGTCCTCGAAGGCAGAAAACTGACTCCCAGAAGACGAGCGTTGGCTGCCTTCTTCTCCGCGGCTTCTGCTTCAATGATCAAGGAGCTCCAGTCGGGAGGAGGTAGAGTTGAGCCAGAGCTTGACTGCAGGCAGCATGTTCATGCTGCAGGAGGAGAGAACGCATGTTCTGGCATGCCCGGGGGCAGTCTGAAGCAGGCCTGTCGGAAGCGTTCGATGAACACTCGAACTGTTTCCTTCTCCTTCTGGCGTATCTCTATAAGGGACGCCATTGTCATGTCCTTCCCGCCGTCGTAGAAACGGTCGAGAAAGAGGCGCGTCAGGTCGTCGAAGGAAGATATTGAATTGTCGGGGAGGCTGCAGTACCAGTCGTACGCCACTCCTTTCAGTGCCCCAACAAATATGCTGGTAAGTAGTGCGTCCTCCTTCGGAAGATGTCCCGTCTGAGACTGGAAATACGTCAGGTAGCGACGGAGAGTCCTTCCCGTCGTATGGCGTCAGTGTTTGTGGTTTATACTTTGGAGGATAAACCACCTTGTTCCACTCGAGGGGATAAGGCTGGGGGATGCCCATTTTCTGGCGCTCTCTTGTCTCGTCTTGGACTCAAAGCGCGCGCGCAGGTCCCTGATCATCTCGACCACGTTTGTGGAGCTGGGAGTCGGGAAGGTGGTACCACCGGATGTTGAGCATTTGAGGGCTCGACGTCCGAGTGCTTCGCGGCGATCTGCGTCCGAGGATACCCGTTGAAGGGGTACACTCGACTCTCCATTGGCCCCTGGATCGGGACCGGTAGAAGGTGTCCTGGTCAAAGCTGACCGTATCTCAAACACTGCTTGAGTCAGTGTTTGCATGGAGGCAGAGAGGGTTTTGAGTCCTCCCTCCAGGTATCTATGCGCTGGACGAGGTCTGTTGGCGGCGGATCAGACTCGACATCAGCCCCAGTCACGTTTACTGTCATGATGCGGCCGGGAGTGGATGGATGGGTTGAGGCCTCACTCTCGGCCTCACTCTCTTGTAGGGGAGTTGCCTCTCCTGGAGCTTCGTCTTGGCTACCCCCGATTATGTTCGGGAGAACATTCACCACGGGCGCATCCACAAGGGCCTGATTACCCTCAGCTCCGTCTTGAAGGGCCTCTCTCGTTCCGGAACTCGGGTCCGCAGATGCTAGACTACCCCCAGCTATGTTCTGGGGATGTTTTCGTCTTCAGGGGCTTCTGGGAGGCTGACTTCGCTCGAGGATCTGCCCCAGGTGTGCTTTGGACACACTCGTCTTCGGAAGGAGGCTCGACAAGGGTCTGACTCCCCAGCTTCTCCAAGATCTTCTTCCTCCCTCGAGTGCCTTCGAACACTCCGGAGGATGAGACAGCTGTCTTGGTTTTCCTCGGCTGGCTTTTAGACGAGGAAGAGGAACTGCCAGTCGCCTTTCGGACTGACGAGGAGTTGGAGATCACGTTGCATGAAGCAACCATTGGTTCTTCTCTGTTGACACCTTCTTCCCGAGGGACGTCGGAGAGGTGTCGATGATTGCAGCCGCTGGAACACGACTGCTTGGTGGGACTGCTGCTTTGCAACAGCAGTTGATGGTGACCACATCACAAGTATGCCCCGAGGGCGCATCGTGCTTGTCAGTCGACTCTCCTAATCGGCGCTTGTGAGTGATCATTGCACAGATCGTTGGAGGAGAGTGCCACCTTCGCACCCCCTTCAGATGTATGGCAAGGCCAAGCGCCGGGGTGGTCAAGTGAGTATTGTGCCCCCTGATCTAATACCAAACAGGCATCCCGATCAGAAGTGGAGGAACCACAACATTTGGAGTGACTTGAACGGACCTCAAACGCACAACCAGAGGAGGACGCGGGAGTTCAAGACCACTGGATTTGCCTTACTCGACTTGGTTGTGCACGCAGTAGATGCGTCCAAGTGAGACAAGGACTTTGAAGGTCGGCTCGTTCTCGGCGCGCAGCACTCGAGTCGACCTTGTACAACTTACCATCAGCAGCGCGCATGATTGTGAGCGCATGCTTCTGGCTTGTGCTGGTATAGCACGTTTGGGACGCATGGCCCGTGCTGCCTTGGACTTCTTCGTACCAGGCCGCTGGGGCGCGTAGTACTCAGAATCCAAATTCTCTCGCCACTACAGCGAGTGATCTGTCAAA
Organism: Iris pallida; assembly: GCA_029216955.1. Taxonomy (NCBI): domain Eukaryota; kingdom Viridiplantae; phylum Streptophyta; class Magnoliopsida; order Asparagales; family Iridaceae; genus Iris; species Iris pallida. Next base: position 2,333 of record JANAVB010039860.1, on the reverse strand, counting down.
GACAGAGACCTTCTGTGGCGCATCAGAGGTGATGCGCAGGGCATTGGCTGCGCCCCTGCTCCGTCGACGCATCTTCCTCGCCTGAGAGGGAGATGGCTGGGGAACGTGGTTAGCCGTACGTTTCCCGAGAGATGCGCTGCACCAGCGGGCGCATCTTGGTTGCTGAGGACGTCAGCAGGAAGGGAAGGCTGGATTGGCGCATCCCCTTCGGTGGTGGTGCCCGAGGCGTCGACCTTGCGCATCCAGACTCGGCGGGTCTTCTTCGACTTGGCAGCCGCTTCGAAGGACTCGTACTTCCTTCAGAGATGAACTCCTCATACGCCTGTTGATTGAGGCGTACGACCAGCGTCTTGTGGGAGGAGCCCACCTTCACGTCGTCGGATTATGATACAGCTTTCTCGGTGGAGGAGAAAGAGGTCCCCAGCAGAGTCGCCAGCTTGTTTGCCATTAAAATTTTGATTGTAAATTTCAATACAAACAGAACAGTATTACAATATAGACTTAGACGTAGTCCTAGGAGTACACTTTTGTTTAATCTGGGTTCTTTGCCAATAGAGCGAGTGGTAATGTGTTGACTCCGTTGACGATCTGACGACGGTTATCGGTTCTCTGAAGGTCTGGATTGCTCTGGGTGCTGGAGCTTGCTGAGAGGAGGAAGACGTTAAGTGTCTGTATCTGCCTCTCTGGTGGTGCAAAGTCTCTGTCTGTTCGTTATGGAGGTTGATAGTGTGCACGTAGGTTGGTCCATAGAAAAGAAGGAAATGACCCCTCTATATAGTTTTGCAGGCCGGCTGCTCATGCGCGCATGTAGGATGCGCCTGTACGCGGGGACGCCATGTGTGATTGCTGATGGAGGCGTATGGACGATGCACCCTGATCGAGGGGTTGACTTCTTCATGTTGCTGTTGTGAGCCGGCACGTAGCAGAGAAGAGGATCTTTCTGTTGCTGAGATCTTGGATGAGTTGAGTCAAAGGACACGTGTCATCGACCCATGGCTCGGAGATCTCGGATTTGGTGGAGGGAATAATCTAGTACGATGCGCCTGAGATTGGGCGCATGAGGAGACTTTGGCTCGTAACCTTTAGGAGTCACGAACCATTCTGGGCGCATGCTTTCGAGGCGCATGCAGAGCTTCAGTAGTGACTTTACTCCTGTCTTTTGGGATCAGGGAGAAGTCTGGGCGCATGACTTTAGAGGTGCATGCAGAGCTTTAATGGTGACTTTCCTTCTGTCATTAGGATCAGTGAAAAGTCTGAGACGCACAACTTTTGAGGCGTATGCATATTTGGGCGCATGGCGCGGAGGCGCATGCGAGATGGTTGGGTGGCCACGTGGCAGTAGCCATCGGAGGGAAGTAATGATGATGCTGACGTTGGCGATGCTTCGTCTTCTGAAAAAGCTGTCGACTGTTCAGACTTTGGGAGGCGTGCTGCCAACTCTGTCAGTAGCATTTGATGTTTGTGAATTCGATGGACAGCTGAGTGGGCGCATCAGTTGGCGTTCTACTAGGTGCATGGGGATGCATGGGGGCACATCCCCTGTGATGCGTTTGGTGTTGAAAGGCTCGTTTGTATGATGCGCTTGATGTTGAAGGGCGTGTCTATGTGATGCGCGGTCTGGCTGGCGCATTCGCTTCGTGAGACGTCTTTGATGGTGCAACTGTTACGTTCTTCGAGTGCTTTAAATAGCCGTTTTGACTTGGCTGAATTCGAAGCGTCCGGTTCATCCATTTAATGCAAATTCATTGCACAGAATTCGGAGAGCCATCCACTTGGCGCATGGGTTTGATTTGCTCGGCCTATAAATAGTGGCATGGAGAGAGGGTTTGCCTCTCGTTCTCTCACATCTTTCCGACATGAACTTGTGTACTCGAATGCATTCTGTTGATGAGATGCTCCCGAGGGTGAAGATGCGACGTAATGTCTTTGTTGATGCACTTGAAGTTGACTGTTACATCCAAAAGTCGGGTCAAGGGCTTCTGAGGCAGGCAGAAGGTACCTGTTGCATCCAAAGATAGGGATGCTCGAGCCTCGTCTTCGTTGTGCCGGAAGAGCCGTAGATCGGAATGGCGGTGCCGCGGCTTTGGTGGCTCTTTCTTCCTTCAAAATGGGTGTAGCCCATTCTGGTTGTGTTGAAAGCTGCTCCTTTGGCCGCGGTTTCGATCACGGTCTTCCTTGGTGTTTGGAGGCTCTTTCGAAGCCTCCCCTGGCCACAGGTTGGCTTGTGGTTCCTTTCCTTCCTGGGCTAGAGGGTTGATTGCCACCTCGTTCTGCTCATAAATGCTTCATTAGTCGAAGCATTTAGACGGCGGGAGCTTAGCGGAAGAGCGGTA
>JANAVB010039859.1:0-64919 GCA_029216955.1 Iris pallida | reverse complement strand
CCGGTTAGGGGAGGGCTGGGGGGGGGTGGGGGGGTGAGGGCTGCTGGGGGGTGTAACGCCCCAGTCCCAAAATACGTAGGACTAGGAATAGACATGCTAGCTGTATTCATACGAAATGTATAAGTCTCGTATGAATACATAAGCTGTAAAATATAGTAATCCAAGACAAACTAAATCATCCACAATGAAAGGAATAATAATATAAAACACTTAAATATTTATGATAAAATCGTTGGGCGGAGACAAAGTCCACTACCAACTATCCCAATGAAAGAAATGTACAATAAACCGAGCGATAAAATGGCAAGACGAACCAAGCGCAATCGTCTTCGAAGGAATAGAGAAGACCACACGCCTTGGCTAGGATACCTGCGGAAGACATGAACACACACCTGGGAAAAAACCAGGTCCTCAGACGGACGTAGCAAGATACAGGAAGAACAAGCTAATCTGAACTGTCAGAATAAAATAATATAAAAGTAGACATAAACATGCAAAGGAGATTCTAACTGCCTAATGTGCAATTTAGAGGACAACTTTTATGCGCATGGGTGGATTTTAGGCTATGTGTACGTAGCTGGCATCCAGTCATCTGTATCCGACCGTAACGTCCAAAACGTCATAGGGTATCTGCAAATATATCTCCACAGTTCCATCCGGAGACTGTGGTTTACCTGTTTGGCTTCCCATACGCACTAGCGACTGTCCTTCCCCAATATATCCCACACTGTTCAAGTCATGTCCATGGCTCGTCCAGTTTTGTAACTGCTTGAGTCTCTAAAAACCCTAGTCATAGCAGTTACGATCATCTACCGTCACACGACATTAGAGATAGCTAGTCAATAAGTCATGCCCCTAATAAAATACCTCAAACCGTGTAGTGCGAGTGTCACAGCCAAAGGAGATATGAGGATATCCCCCCAACAAGAAGGTAGTCCGCTAACACTAAGTCATCATGCATAAAATAAAATAACGACTAATAAAGTCGCTTGCACCCAAGTGTGGCTTGGACGCGCAGTTTATAACAAGGAAACTAACAATATGAATAAAATAAATAATACAAAAAATAAATAATTTGACAGTTAATTAGCAAGGTATACTTGCCTGTTGAGTCGCCTGGCTAGCTGCCTGGTGTAGTACAATACAGGTGGCACAAAGTTCGACTCCGGTGATACAACTATGCAAGACGACATCCGAAAATAGCACAGCATGTTCCATCGGGTCTATAGTAGTCTATTAGTTAGGGCGATAGGAGGAATGATAGAATTGGCGAGGGAAAAGGAGTAATGGGCCTAGTTATGGACATAGGAATGATCGAAGGAAATTAGATAGATACTATATATAAGATTCCATAAAACTATTTATAATATTTGAAAACTATATGTTTTTATTAGCCAAAATTAATAAACTAGAAATTTCTAGTACAATTTAGTGACAAATTTTATTGATCAATCTTTTTTTTAGAAAAATCAAATAAATCATTTAGGCAATAATATAAATTTTATCAAAGTACAAATTTTTACAAAAAGAAACTACCTTTGAAAATATTTGGAAAATAATAATAATTTCATAGAAATTCCAAAAATAATAATTTTAGCAAATAAATAGTTTTAGCAGTAACAACATCAATATTCATAATAAAAATAATATGAAGAATAATAATACTAATAAAATTATTTACAACCATATACATGCTAATGATATAAATAGTTTATACACAAATTATTATACAGTTATGCAAAATTTGTAACCCTAGATTTTAGAACTACATAATATATAATAATAATATAATAATAATAATAATAATAATAATATATAATAATAATAATAATAATAATAATAATAAAGTATATATAATAATACTAATAAAAGAAAGTAATATATAAAAACCTTTCAGCAGCTGTCCTTAACCATTAAATAAAAATAATAAAATAAATAAAATAAAAAAAGAAGCAGAGAGTCATGTGGTTCTCCTCGAAGGAGGAGAACACATCACACAACAGAACAAAAAAAAAAGAATTGAAAGTTGAGAGAGGGAGAGAGAGGTGGAGGGAAGATGAGAGGAGAGCTGGAGAGTCGAGAGAGAGGTGCGACTTCGGAGAAAGCTCGTCGGCGGGTTGGAAGTCAGAGGGTCGGCGGTGAGGAGCGGGATCGAGGGGGAGAGGGGCAGACAGAGTGGGATCCGACGGATGGTGGTGGAGGAACGCGTCCAGGCGGTGGCTGGTGCGGTGGTCCGGGGAGATGGCGGCCACGCGCGCGGAGCTAGCGCAAGGGCTGAGCCGGTGGCACGCTCAGGCGGCTAGGGTCGGGTTCACCGGAGGGTTTTGGGGCTCGTGGTTGTAGCGGAGATGACGGCTCAGACGGCGGTAGGCGGTGGATCGCGCGGCGAGGCGCGCCGGTGCTCGGCGGTTGCCAGAGCTTCGAGCTCGGCGGATGGAGCTCGCCGCCGGTCGTGCGGTCGCCGGAGGTTAGATTTAGGGTTAGGGCTTTTCTTGGTGTGGTGGTTGGTCGATGGTGTGGGTGGTGGCTAGTGGTGGAGTGGGGATGTTGACGATGACGATGGTGGTTGCGGTGATGTCCCGGTCTGGTCGGGCGAGCGGAGCATGGTGCCAGAGGCGGCGCCAAGGCAGAGCGACGCCAGAGAAGGTGATGGCTGTAGTTTTATTTTTTATTTTTGTGTTTGGTGTTTGGATTTGGTGGCGGTGAAGGGTGGCTGAGGTTGCCGGGTTTGTGGGTGGCCGGTGGCGGAGATGACGAGGGTCGTGGTGGCGCTGGGTATGTGTGGAGGTGGTGGCAGCTGGTGTCTGTGGTCCGGGTGGTAGTGTTACGGGGTCCGGCAGTATGGCCTGGTAGTGGTCAGGGTTGGGAAGGGGCGGTTACAGCGAGGAAGGCGACGGGGTGGTTGTGTTGAGGGACGGTGACGGGAAGAGGCCGGGGTTGCAGGTGGCGGGATGAACCTGGTGGTCGGTTTGGGTTAGGATAGGGATATTATGTGTCGGGGTTGTCGACACCGCGGGAAAGAATTGTATATGTAAAAAAAATTATGGAATAATAATTTGGATGGACACAGACACGATGCACGTGGATTTATTAAGAAATTTTTGTGGAAGATGAATATTGAATTGGAGGAGTACCTGCCTATTTATAGGACGTGGGAATTCCCAATTGGATAGGATTAGGAAAAGTTTAAAACCCAAGTAGATAATTTACCATTTAATTTAAAATCATTTAAATCCAAATTTAAATATAAATCCAATTCCAAACGCAAATCAAATTTGAATCTAATTAAATTCTTGGTTTAAAATCAATGGGACAAATCAAATTTCAAATGTTTCACCATTTAAATAAATCCACAAATTAAATTCAGGATTTAAATCGTCACAATAATTTAAAATCTTTTCCAAAATACCAATAATAATAATTTCAAAAATAATAAATATTTTTAAATACCTTTTTTAATAATAAAATATTTATATTAAATAATCAAGAAAATTATATTTTTATTTAAAATAATCTAGCAAAATATTTATGAAATATATGTATGCACGAATAATATTATTTATTCTAATTGAGAGGCTTTTCATAAATAAAATAAAATTTTAGGAAATTTTGATAGCTAAATTAAATATTACATATATTATTTTGAAACTATAAAAATAAGAAAAAAATGTTTTTCTAAAAATATGTATGCTCGCACATATTCGCACTCGTCGAGCAATTACGAAAAATAAAACGTCGTGCGCGACGTACAATACAACTATGCGACGTACAATACAAAATTTTAAATCGGCATCAAATTTAATAAAAAATATAGTAGAAATTTAGGGGTTTTACAGGGGTGAGGGTGGGGGGCTTGGGAGGGGAGGGGGGATGGTGGGGGAAGGGTTGGGGATATGGTTCGGGTTAGGGTTAGGGATGGTGTAGGGGTTAGGGGGTTGAGAGGGGAGCGGGGCTGGTGGGGGAGGGGTTAGGGATAGGGTTCGGGTTAGGGTTAGGGGTGGTGTAGGATGGGGGGGAGGAGGGAGGGGTGCGGGGTGGCTGGGTCAGGGGCACCGATAGTGCCAAAAAATTTGATAATTTAGTAATAGTTATTTGTTTTCTGACACCAAAAAATGTGATACTCCGATTCGAAATCACGTACCGATAGTGCCGATATTTGTAACACGTAGTTTTGTTGGTTGATTAATTTGTAACACGATAGTGCCGATATTTGTAACACGTACCGATAGTACCGATATTTGTAACACGTAGTTTCATTGATCCCGATACTCATAGGAATGGTCCCGAGTCACGGCCGTAGTATGTAGTATATTCGTTTTAGTTTGTAGTATATTCGTTTTAGTTTTGAAGTTTTAGTTTTGAAGTTTATTCGTTTTAGTATATAGTATGTAGTTGGAATGGTCCCGACTCATAGGAATGGTCCCGAGTCACGGCCGTAGTATGTAGTATGTAGTATATTCATTTTAGTTTTGAAGTTTATTCATATTTGCAAATATCTAGAAATGGCTCTATCCATTTATCTGCTAGACCGTTCGTGGATGTACAACCGTATTGGAGATGACAGGTGCGGTGTGCGAGATGAATACATCGCCGGAGTAGAACAATTCATCCAATTCGTGAAGGCGTTTCCTCAATCCATGGACGGCATGGACATTAAGTGACCGTGTGCAAAATGTCGGAACATGAAGTTTCAACAAGAATTGGATGTGACGTATCACTTATACACAAAGGGTTTCCTTCCGAATTACTACCAATGGACCGCACACGGAGAGCTTGTACCTTTAGCATTTCAAGCGGAGCCTTATGTGGAACCTTATGTGGAGCCTTTTGTGGAGCCTTATATGAATGTCCATAACCGAACTGGTGTCGATAACGAGTACATGAACATGGTCTTCGACGCTGTGGGGCCTAGTTTCGATCCATACAATCGTGACGCAGCTGAGGAGGCACCGAATGCCGATGCCGCAAAGTCATGGAGTTGCTGGAGAATGCAAGGACTTCTTTATACCCTGGCTGTGAGGACCATTTACCGTTAGAGGTGATCACTCGGCTCTTGAGCATAAAGTCTGACTTTAACATGTCGCAAGAATGCTACAATAGAGTGCTCGAGTTGATTACCGATATTTTGTCGGAGGGTGCCAAGTTACCGAAAGACTTCTACCGCTCTAAGAGGATGGTGAGATCCCTCTGGATGGGATACGACAAGATCGATTGCTGTCAGAACGGATGCATGCTTTACTACAAAGATCACAAGGATACAGAAGTGTACGAATTCTGTGGTACTGATCGCTACAAGTTAACTGCTGCAGGCAAGTCTAGAAGTCCGACTGCTTCAATGCACTACTTGCCGTTGATGTCGCAGTTGCAGAGATTGTTCATGGTGAAAGAGACTGCCGAAAATATGAGTTGGCACAAGCGACAACAGACCGAAGGAGTATTGGATCACCCATCTGATGGAGAAGCATGGAAGCACTTCGATCGGGCATATCCTAATTTCGCTTTGATGCGCGTAATATAAGGTTGGGGCTCTGCTCTGATGGTTTCACCCCATTTGGTCTTTCAGGCTTCCAATATTCATGCTGGCCGGTAATCCTCACTCCGTACAACCTACTGCCTTGGATGTGCATGAAGACACATTACATTTTCTTAACTATTATCATCCCTGGTTCGAACAACCCAAAGAGGAACATCGACGTGTACTTACAGCCATTGATAAATGAGCTAAGCAGCTATGGGAAACAGGGGCGTACACATATGATGCTTTGAAAAAATAGAATTTTTAGATGCGGGTAGCACTAATGTGGACAATCATCGACTTTTCGACTTATGGAATGTTATCTGGATGGAGCACTCATGGTCGACTTTCATGCCATATTGCATGGACCGTACTAAGGCTTTTCGTTTGAGACACGAAGGAAAGCCATGCTTTTTTGATTGTCACCGGCAGTTCTTGTCGAAAGACCATCCGTACCGTAGGAATAGAACTGCATTCCGTGCCGGAGCTATGGAGAAGGGCGATCCACCACCAATGTGGTTCGGATAGGACACATGGGAGCAAGTAAAAGAAATCCCAAGTGCTATTGAAGATCCTACAACGAGCAGCCGTTGTGAGGGATTTGGCAAAGATCATAATGGACCAAAAGTAGTATATTCTAGGATCTGCCATATTAGAGCACAAATCTGATTAGACATAACCTTGACGTCATGCATATCGAGAAGAACGTATTTGATAACATAATTAATACTGTAATGGACGTCAAGGAAAAGACAAAAGACAATCAGAAGGCTAGATTAGACTTAGCCAAATTTGTAGACGCCCTACATTACACATGATAGACAATAGAAAGGAAAGCTTTTGCGGCCTATGGCAATCTACTCGCTGGACAAGGAGGACAAAGTGAGACTTTGTGGATGGATTCAGGACTTGAAATTTTTGGACGGATACGTCTCAAATCTAAGAAGATGTGTCGACATAAAGGAGTGTAAACTGACCGGAATGAAAAGCCATGATTGCCACGTATTCATGGAGAGGTTAATAAATGTTGTATTTCGAGAATTATTACCGCCGGTAGTCTGGGATCCATTAACAGAGCTTAGCATATTCTTCAGAGATCTTTGTTCTTACAAGTTGCTCGTCGATCGTTTAGAGAAGCAAGAGAAGGACATTGTGGTAACACTTTGCAAACTTGAGAGAGTTTTTCCTCCTGTATTCTTTGACTCAATGGAGCATTTGCCGATTCATCTTATCCATGAGGCTCTTGTTGCTGGACCTATCGGTTATCGTTGGATGTACCCGTTCGAGCGACAGTTGAACCACCTCAAGAGGATGGTGAAAAATAAGGCATGGGTGGAGGGTTTTATTTGTGAAGCATATGTCCTTGAGGAGATTTCAAACTTCTGTTCCATGTATTTTCAGGCTCATATTGCTACAAACAGAACAAGGGCTCCCAGAAATGATGACGGCTATGAAGTTGGTATTGAGGCAAAGCTGAACGTATTTACTGCCTACGAAAAACCATCTGGTAAAATGAAAAAAAGGTATCTAAATGACGACGAGGTTAGCGCTGCAATGTTATATGTATTGCTCAACTGCGACGAGGAAGAAGTGGACAAGCTAGAGGGGTAAGTAAAATTATTTTGCATGCTTCGTTGCTTCTGAATATAACTAATATACCTATGCTTTGTTGCTTTTCAGCATGTTTAAGGATGAGGTAACGTCCAACAATCCGTACGCAACCGAGGAGGAAGTAGAACAGCAAATGAGACTTCATTTTCCTTTTTGGTTGAGAGCATATGTACGGACGTAGTCATAATTTACTTTTTCTGTACATTTATACTTGCACATAATTAAGTTAGCATCGTTTATATGGTATTTAGGTTGATCGTTCGGAGGCAATCCTTGAGAATGAGTATATTAAAACTCTAGCCAAGGGGCCAATTTATCAAGTGAAGACCTGGCAAGTTACTGCGTAAATGATTTCAGGTTCAAGTCAACAATGCTCGAATAAGAGACGACTTCTTGGATTTGGATTCTACGAAGAATAGCTGTTTGTGCATAAAATCTTCAAACAACAAAGACGTCGACCCAGACAATGACTTCTTTGGCGTCTTACAGGAGATTGTGGAACTGACATACAATTATGCTATAGAACCTTGTAAGATCGTCTTGTTCAGATGTGACTGGCTCGATCCGATCCAGGGTCGAGGTTGGAGAGTTGACAAACATGGTCTTGTTGACATAAATTATCGACGTCGATATCAAGCTTATGAGCCGTTTGTTCTAGCAAGCCAGGCTCAGCTATTTTACTTTACCAGCTATCCAAAACGAGGAATTGGGAGATCAGATTGGTGGGCAGTCTATAAGACTAAAGCTCGGAATACCTTCGATGTCTACGAGATAGCTTATCAGGAAGACGAACTACCTCTTATTACAAATATTGTCGATGTGGACTCAACGGAAGTTCCTTATGACATGTTTCATCAATTGGAAGAGGTAGAAGTATCAGAAGAGAAAAAGGAAGTTGATAGAAGTGAAGGGGAAGAGGAAGAGGAAGAGGAAGAGGAAGAGGAAGAGAAATTGGAACAAGATGAATTTACAGAAGAGGATTGAATATGTTTAATTTTCAGATGTAGTATGGTTTACTTTTATTTTTTTCAGATGTAGTATGGTTTATATTTATTTTAGCGACGTTAATAAGCAAAATTTTCAGATGTAGTATGGTTTACTTTTGTTTTTTAAGATATAGTATGGTTTACTTAGCGACGTTCCCTGGATGTAGTATGGTATACTTTTGTTTTTTAAGATGTAGTGGTATACATCTGTATTTTTTCAGATTTGGATCAACATGGATCATTTGGTTCCGGCGCTGGTGGGAGTCGACGACCCTGACAGTCTCCATCTACCACTCCTACCGACTCCTTATCCCCCGCACTCCAGTATACACTAGCGGTCTAGTCGCCGGCAGTGTCTCCATACCCGGCTCTAGCAGTTCGAGGCTAGGGCCTTCTTCTTCTACGCAGCCAGTACCGTCGAGTATTCCAAAGGTCGACCCCAATATTGAGGAGCAGGCTGAGGCCGAGGCCCACGTCAAGGTCGAGGGCGATGGCGAGGCCCACGCCGAGGGTGAGGCGAGGCTGAGGGACAGGCTGCGGGCAGGGGCAGGGGTAGGGGCAGTGTGCGGGACAGGGGCATAGTACAGCTCCCATTTGAGACAGATCCTCCGTGTCGCCCGGAGGGGGATTTGAGGTTGGAGATTTGGGCCTGTACTCGGACCAAGCGGTAAGGAAAATTATTGCATTTAATTAGTTTAAATTTATTATAAACTTGTTTAATAAATTTTAACTTCTATTTTACAGGTATCATCCCTCCTCCGTACTCCGGTCGCTGGGTACATTCCTGCGATAGAACTACGACGGGCCCTGGTGTTACTACCACATTTCTAGTATGGGGGTATTTTGGTCATTTTGAATTTTTGGGATTTATTTGGAATTATTGTGAATTATTGAGATTTATTAGAATTTATGTGATTTTTAGTATAATTTATTTGAGGGTTATTCTAGACTTTGACTAGTGTTGACTTTGGAGCCTAACCTAGATGCTAACCCTAGTGGTGGTGACATGATTAGGTCATGTGACCCTAACCTAACACTAAGTTAATTCCTAATAGGTCATTTAGAATTTAAGTGAGAATAGAGAGGCTTTTAGTCATAAGCCATAACTTATGGTTTTGAAACCATTAATTAGCGACTTAGCCCATAGAAGCCCATAGCCCAACACCATGTGAACCTAACCCTAACCCTAGCATGGCCAGCCAGCCCACATTGGGAATCCCACCCTATAAATAGTCTCTTCCATTAGGTTAGCCTCCTTTAGGAAAGTTCATTTGGAAAGAGAGGTATGCTCCATCTTTAGAAATTCATAGAAAATCCAATTTTATTCCTTTTTTCCCTCAAACAAATTGCAATAGGTTCTAATTTAGGTATTCTTGCTGTTTGTGTATTTTATTCTCAGTTTGTTAGTAATTTGGTGAAGTTTGGGGAGCAAGGAGACACCCCCTCTTTGGAGCTTTCTTTGATTTTTGACACCTATAGGTAATTCCTCCAAATCTCATTAAAATTACTGTTATTATTGCATATTGACCTAGATCTAGGTGTCCCCTAGCTAACCCTAGAAATTCGTGGCATTTCGTGTCCATTTCGTGTCCTAAATGGACACGTATCAGTCCACTAGTGAAGGTATTTGATGAAATGCCCCAAAGGGGATTTCGATTTATTTTTAGGAAAGTGTTTAAATAGGAATTTGTGTTTTGATGTGGCTTACATGTTTTTGGTCGACTGAGGTGTTTCTTGTGTCGTGTCGTATCGCTTTGGACATGTGCACACGCGGGTGCAACACACGCGCGAGCAGTGTGCTTCCCCTGCTGTCGGGGTTGTTTGCACGCAGTGCACGCCACGTGGACACGTGCCACTTGGCACGGAGGTGGGGGCAACTACTGACAGGCCCCCCCTCGAGTCTCACGATACCTCGTTTCGTATCGGACAAAATTCGTAGTGCATCGGATTTGTACTGACTGTGCACTTGCTGTCATTGAGCACTGATACGGCTTGTTAAGTCTGGACACGACACACTAGGACCTAAAATAGGGTGACACGAACCTAGGTGGATACTAGGCGAACCACCCTGCACAGGGACACGACCCAATTCGTGTTGTGTCGGGTGCACGACACGCGTGCACACATACACGAGACTACACTGCTGTGCAGTGTCCAGTTGTGCTCGATTTGAGTTTTATTCATTTTGGACACGTTGTGTCATTGTGGTGGGATATACGAACAGCATGTTGGACACGAGCACATTATTGTCTATCATTACCAACCAATAATTTCCCAATTTAGTTTGATTTTATGAATTATTTTCCATTTACCCTAAAAATCAGATACCAGTTTACATTTCAGTATTTTCCAGATTTTTAAATTGAAATTTGGCAATCGAATTAACTCATATTAATGCAAATTCTTATATATTTCCAACCCTAGTGTGTGTATCTATAGGTAATCTAACTGTATATCGATTTTGAGTTGTTTTGGGGTGATTTTGGTTGGGAATTGGATTGTTTTCAGTGAGGGACTGAAATTTGAGTTCATTCTTAGTTTTGTAATTCCTGAATTGGTCTCCTTTCCCTTTCCTGTTTTACTGAACACCCACATCTCACACACAAACGAGGCCTCACATGTACCACTCTCACCTTCACAAGCCACACACACATGTGATATCGTGACACTCTCCTACACACACATGATACTTCACTCCTCACATTGCTATCACACACACACACAGTTCACATATTCCCTATTTTACATTTCCTATCAACACCCTATGTTTCCTGTACACAGCAGCACACACACTCTCACTCACACACACTATGCTCACATTGCCACTTGTCCTCACATTCACTTTCACATTGTATACACTCTATCTTGACAAACTTTGTTCACACACACTTGACACCTCTCACATTTTCTATCTCTATGTGTATGTATATATATGTATAGTGTACTAGGTAGTATGATGTAATGTATATATATATCTATGTAATATGTATGTATCTATATATATGTATATGTTTACCCTATGTGTGTGATGACTTGTTGTGTCTTGGATTGAGTTGTGGTGCTAGTATAGGGTTGTATAGCCTTGGGTAGTCTTGATAGACTAGTATAGGCTAGATTGACCTAGTTTAGACTTGTTAGACCTTGGTTGGACCTAGTTGACCTAGTTTGACTTCTAGGGTTGACCATAGTTGACCAAGAGTTGACTTTAGCCTAGATTGACCAAGATTCATTTAGAATGCATTGTAGTGCATCTTATTACCATTCTGGACATGTTATGACTTGTGCTGTTCTAAATAGGAGCCCAATACCACTCCTCGGACAGTACTTTCATCTTGGACACTCAAATACCAGGCGAGTACATTCTCTGATCATTTTATTTCCTGTTTAGAATTATTTTTCTGCTTTAAATTACTTTACTTGATACTGTCACGTTGGTCACACGGATTAGTACTATATGGATCCCTTCTTGAGATATTATCCCCTCAGGGAGCATCGTATACTACATGTTCTGTACGTTTCACTTACATGGTGTATTACTATGTTTCACGGTTCATTGATCACTTGTGACATGTACTCTCATGATCACAGTCTTCCTTGAATCCCCCCATTTATGGGCTTTCCTAGAATTCCCATTTATGGGACTATCATATACCACCCTTCGGGGGCCGTTACATGAATCATAACATAACCTGGCTGGATCCTTGTGTATTGATTGGGGGTACGGGGGAGTAGAAGTAGGCATGTGAATAATACCCAAGTAGTATCTTATCAGAATCATTCTGTAGTGTCTCATCAGAATCATCCTATGCCATTCACATGTCTATATTGTACTCTGACTTACTAGTCACTGTTAGTTCTCTATTTATAGTATATATTTCCATTACAGCTATCTCTTTTATATTTTGTACTTTCTTTAGTTTTCTATATCTTACTTTACTGCATGATTATATTTTCTAACCTGCTATGATCTGTTGAGATGTATTGTGCTCGCTCCTGTCCTGACTGGACCTATTGAAAATATTACAGAGGACGAGAAGGAGGCCTGTGTGGATACTTACTATAGGACAACCCTAGAGGACACTTGTGACCCGGACTGCCAGTCGGATCTATTAGCTATAGAGACTGAGGCTCCCTAGTCTAGGTTTTACTATTACTGTCATTTTGGGACCTGGATTGTATATATTCATTCATATTCAGTAGTTGAGACTTGTATTTCAGGATGTTTGCTGAGATGTTATCTTAGACACTTAGACTCTTCTGATCTTCTGTATTTCGTTTTGAGCTTTATATCATATCGTACTTCTTCTTCCTTAGTTGTGATTGAGTTTACATTCTGCTATGTCACCCCCATTCGGGGAGTATAAACTGTTTAGCCTTATACTGTTAGATGCATTAACCTAGGACAGCGTTCTACTGTCGACACTGCGGCGTAGGCTGGGCATTGTTACGTTCTCGTACCCTCACAGTGGGTGCGGGTCGTGACACTTAGATCAGCTGGAGGGATGTCCCGGCCGACAGGAAGGCCTTCTGGTTTGAGCACTTTTCGGTACGTAAAAGTTTATTTCCTTTTAACATTTAGTATGTTATGTTATAACTTATGTACTTCTATGATTTTTTCAGCGGACTTACTTCTTCCCTCCCCACCGCGCCGTTGCTATCGAGGCTATATTTTCCAGCGTCGCCAGCAAGCTCATTAGGGACACGATCCTCGACCAAAAAGATCTCGACCGCCGGGGAGAGCCTATTCAGGGTTGGATCTCTGCCGCCGATTGGGCGGTAATGAAGAGGAGATTCGAGGAGGAAGCCTACAAGGAGAAGTCCGCAAAGTCTAAAAGAGCACGACAGGCGGGGTCACAGTGGTGTGGTGGATCACGGTCCATCATGGATTTCTTCACCCATATGGTACGTATCTTGCCGTATACCCATAATTAATACTTTATAGTAATATATTTCTTTTAACTTAACTGAAAAATCATATAATAATTTCGTAACAGGTTGAATTTGGAGAAGACCAGAATATGGTGACCTTGTTCCTCGCCACGCACACGAAGGGGGAGCGGTTCGTAGACGACAAGGCCCAAGACACCTACGTAAGTTTTACTTAATGCGAGTTCATTAATATTACTTTTTAGTTGCATAAAAAATTTATACAGATGTTATTTCTAGGCCGAGTTTTAGAAGTTTTACTTAATGCTAGTGCATAAGTATTAATTTTTAGCGACCACGTGAGAATTCATATAGATGTTATTTCTAGGCCGAGTTTTTGAGGCTTAGGAACGTCGGGCCTACACGGTCGGAGGGAGGTGGTGCTAGCACTTCCTGGCAGTCCCCGGTCGCCGCAGCTCTGTCAGATGAAGAGCTGTGGATGACGGCCGTTGGTGGCATGCATAGGGGTACGTACTATGGTATGGGCTCCTATGGTGCCTTCATTGCGTCACAGGCCTCTGCGACCGCCACTAGTGTTCCCAGCCCCGCACCGACTGAGGAGTCGCTCCGCCACCAGCAGAGTGTCGATGCGCAGATCGCAGCTCTGCGTGACGAGATATTGGAGAGGATGGGGGTGCCGCATACAGATGATTCTGTGCTCATCTCACGCTTTGAGAGGCTGAAGGAGACTACGGAGGAGCTGCGACCGATGACCCACGCTATGCAGGAGGCTACGCAGCAGTTGGAGAGGATGGGGGTGCCGCATACAGATGGAGCGACCGTTTGCTGGTACGTCGGGAGCATCGTCTACATCCAGCGGTGCACGGGAGGACATGCTCATCCACCTGTTGTCACCGGAGGAGTATCAGACGATCCTGACGTTGCGACGATAGTCATCTGGTGGCGCTCCTCCTCCAGCACCGGGTCCAGCTCCAGCTCCAGGCGATCAGTAGTTTTGTTTTTGCATTTTTGGACTGTACTATATTTTTGACTTTGTATGTATTTGGGGATATTCAGTTTTTTCGTTGAGGATATTGAGTTTGTACGTATTTACGGATATTGATTTGGTTTGTTCAGGATATTATATATTGACATTGTTCGTTGCGGATAGTATTTTTTATATTTTTGTATATTCTGGAATGTATTGTGCGTGCCGGTATTGAGTGTTCCACCGAGGGGGTCGGCAAACCCAGGGATTGGATTCTGTATTTTATATTTTGTATTCTGTATTTTGGCTCAGGCTCCAGCTCCATTTGCATTCTGGAACCTATTTTTTTTATATTTTTTAACTTAGCGACGTTTTTAGCGATGTTCATAATCGTCGCTAAATTTTAGCGACGTTAATAAATGTCGCTAAAAGCGTCGCTAAATGCTGACATGGCAACACATGGCACCAAATCTGATGTCAGCTTGTCGTCGCTAAAACGTCGCAAAAGTGTCGCTAAACGGCGACCACACGATAACGTCGCCTTATACGTGGCTAATTAGCATCAACGAACAAACGTCGCAAATAACGTCACAAATTAGCGACGTTAATAACGTCGCCAAATAACGTCGTCCTAGCGACGTTTTGCGACGTTTTCTCGTTTAGTGACACGTTTTTTTTCGTCGTTTCCAAAATGTCGCCCAAAACGTCGCTAAATTCATTTAGCAACGTTTTCACTGAGTTTAGCGATGTTTTGGAACGTTGCTAATATGACAAATTTTTGTAGTGTAATATGCATGCTACATGTACTTACTGTGGTTTAAATGGACACATATCACCACAGTGTAGAATTAGAAACCTAGTGGATATTAATCTATATGCATGGGTACCGAAGACTAACTTTTCACGAATTTGAGTACCAAAGGTCAGATCTACTCATGGTGTAGGTAGACCTTCCTTCTCAAACTAGAAGTAAATGGATCTCGATAGTGGATGCTCGCGACATATGACTAGAGATGCTAATTTATTAGCAATACTATCAATGAAAAGGGAAGGATATGTATCCTTCAGCAAAAATCTGAAATGCTTATCATAGGTAACGGTACAATTAGTTATCCTCATTCTCCCGTTATTAAGGAGTCTATTTAGTGACCGAGTTAAAGCATAACCTGCTCAGCATTAGTCATCTTGCTGATCACGGATATGATATTAATTTTTGTAAAACTAAATGCTTAATCTATGATAGATCATCTGGAGACATCGCTTTCGAAGGGACAAAGGAAGATAACATATATATTTCTATCTATCTAGAGATACTAACAGTGCAGGTAGATGCCTTTACACCCACAAAGATGAAAGGCTATTATAGCATCAGCTTCTTGGTCATGCTAACATGGACACCATATCGAGACTATCTACTAAGAAGCTATTAAGAGGATTGCCTGAAATCACATTTAAAAAGGACATGGTATGTGCCGAATGTGAAAAGAATAAGGCTACCAAATCTTCTTTTAAATCCATCAACACTGTAAGTACCACTCGACCCTTGTAATTTCTTCATATGGATTTATTTGGTCCTAGTAGAGTAGCCATTCTTGGCCGAAAACTCTATGCTTTCGCTATTGTTGATGATTTTTCAAGATTTACTTGAGTTTTCTTTCTTGCAAATAAAAATGATACCATTTCAGTTTTTAAAGTTTTTGCTAAAAAGGTCCAAAACGAAAAAAGGCTACATGATTACTCATATCCGAAGTGATCATGGTGGCGAATTCGAAAATTCTGATTTTGAAAAGTTTTGTGATTGAAATAGCTTTAATCATGAGTTTTCATGTCCTAGAACTCCTCAAAAAAATGGTGTTATGGAGCGGAAGAATAGGACTCTTGGCGATATGGCTATAGTCATGCTGAATCAATTTTCTCTTCCAAAATATTTTTGGGCAGAAGCTATCAGCACAGCGTGTCATATTTTGAATAGGGTTTTGATTCTACCTATTTCAAAGAAAATACTCTATGAGCTTTAGATTGGTAGAACTCCAAATGTTTCTTACTTTTGAGTGTTTGGCTGTCACTGATTTATCCTGAATACCAAAGACAACTTAGGCAAGTTTGATGCCAAAGCTGATGAAGGTATTCTTCTTGGTTATGCTGCCAAGAGTAAGGGATATAGAGTGTTCAACAAATACTCCATGATTGTTGAAGAGTCTACTAACGTAACTTTTGATGAGGACAATAGTACATCTATTATTCCCGATGATGATGAACCATCAACTTCCACTCCTGTGGATACACCACCCGAAACCAGTTCCGTGGAGTGCTTACCATAGAAGTTCCAATTCAAACCTTCACATCCAAAAAACTTGGTAATAGATGAGGTATCGAAAGGGGTAACTACTCGATCTTCTTTAAGAGATTCTATTGCTAGCACTGCTTTTATTTCTTAAATTGAACCTAAAAATATTTTAGAAGCTTTTAACGATAAATTTTGGATATCTGTAATGCAAGAAGAACTCAACCAATTTAAACGAAATCAGGTTTGGAAACTTGTTCCTAGACCTGCTGATCATTCAATCATTGGTACCAAATAGGTTTTCACAACAAAGTTAATGAGGACGGTTCGGTCACTTACAACAAGGCTCGTCTTGTAGCTAAAGGATACAACCAAGAGGAGGGTGTAGAGCCTAAAAATCAAGTTGTGCCATGTTTTTACTACTCAATAATCAAGTTGCGCCCAAGAAATCAAGCTGCGCCACTGTTATAAAGCTCAGAGATCAAACTGCGCCACCGCTCAGGTTGCACCAAATATCAGACTGCGCCCAATCACATTGCGCTAAAGTCTACGTGGTGCCTGACAATAATTGTCATCATTAATTGACAACACTGACAACTGACAATACGACAAACGAAGAAAATCTTTTCGAATCCTGCAAAGCGTGGCGCTCAAGACGATTTAATGACAGTTGTTCTGCGCACTCTGTGAGTTGCACCTAGGCGCAATCTGAACAAATTCTCCTTACACATTCAAATGCTGCCATGTTCCTGTGCACTGAGTTGCGCCTAGGCGCAACCCAGTCAAGCGCAGTTTGACTCGTTGACTGAAGCTCGCGTAACTTAATAAAGTTGAGGCAACTTATGTTCTAAAGCAGGATGACGTGGCGCACATGCCACTAATCTCTCAAAATGTATCCACTACTCTGTACACGACCATACGCATCTCAATCAAATGATGCCACGAGTTTAAATACAGTTAGTACATGTTCGAGTAACCGAATGAAAGTTGGCGCAACCTGAAGTTGGCACAGCCTGAAGTGGCACAGTTCAACCTCGCGCACATCAGAATAACTGCTAAAACAGTTATTTCTAGAACTCTATAAATAGAGTTTCCAATCATTATCAAGGCATATCACAGAGATCAAGAGTTCTTGCAAAAGTGCTGCTGCATTCTCAAGAGGCTCTAGTCTTCAAGTTTACATAGTCCAAGGGATAAAGCGATCGTCTTCTGATCGGATTCCTAAAGTTTTACTTCCCCATAATTCATTATACTTTGTACGATTATTTTTAAATTTAGAATAAACTTTTTGTTTATGCAAACAAAATGGCGACTCTACTGGGGACGACTTTCTCCTCCGACGAGAAGGTGACAACTCAATGTGATACTGCGTCGATCGACAAGACGTAGAAGACTCTGGTTGTTCAAGTCAACTAGACAGCCTACGAAGATATGATCAACACCAAGAGCAACAAGCACACTGTGGCTATCACTAAGAACAGAACTGTGTGGACTCATAAGTCTTCCACAGTGGCTGTTGCCCAGGCGCAACCTGAGCGCTCAGTGGCCAAGGCACAATCTGTCTCTGTAGCCCAGGCGCAGCCTGCTTCTGTTGCCCGCACGGAACCCATTCACTCTGCTACCCAGGCGCTGTCCACTCGTTCTGTTGCCAAGGCACAGTCTACTCACTCTGCTTCTGTTGCCCGTGCGCAACCCATTCACTCTACTGCCATGGCGCAGTCCACTCATCTTGTTGCCAAGGTGCAGTCTACTTCTATTTCGAGGGCACAATATACCATCTTGCTGCCAAGGTGCAACCTGCTGCCAAGGCGCAAACTGCTGCTAAGGTGCAACCTATTCACCTTGCTGCCAAGGCGCAACCAGTAACCCATTCTGTTATGGCACAACCTAAGCTTCCTACTGCTCAGGCGCAGTTTGCACACCATGCTGCTCTGGCGCAACCCAAGGGAACTAGTCTTTTTGCTATTCCCTCTTCTTCTCCAGTTCTGAACTTGGAGAAGCAATGTTCCAGTGCTAGTGCTAGACAGAACAAAGGGAAGGGTCCTTTGACACTTCCTCAACTGGCGCAACCTGCGCCTAATGTGGTTCAACAACAAAACAGAGGGAAACGCTTCTTAGCTAACCTTTTACAAAATAAAGAAAAGCACCCCTTGGTCTTTTTTCAATCTTCCCCAGTCTATGACTCAAAGGAAAATATCTCAGATTGTATTCCTTTGAACAGAGATTCCTCTATTTTTAACAGAGGCCTTCAAATCTCTGCCAGGAGAAAGAATACTGATCAAAGAGGTATCTTGCCTACCCCTATGGCAACTACTCAAGATCTTCCAATCTTGCACATTTCAAGATCCAAACAAGAAAAGTTGCTGGTATTTCAAACAGATGTACCGGGTACAGAATTGTCTGATTTACGTGCTTATCTCAACAGGCGTCAATCAATATCAACCTCGGTGAAACGCAAGTATCCTATGCCAAGGGCCAACTTGTACCAAAAACACAGCTGTGAAAAAAAAGACCCAATCACTTATGCTAATGAGTTAAGTACCTCTTTATATACCCACGGAACTAAGCATCTTAAGAACCGGAGTCATGTTGCTAACATCATTAAGGAATATGTTCCTTCGACTTCTTTTCGTTCTGTGGTGGTAACTGATCTCCGGGAACTTCTTACACAAAGACGGGAGATCGCAGAGACGTCATACTCACCTTTAAATCATCCACCAGAATGTCACTGCCTTCATGAAGTGGTTATAAAGTGTTGTTGCCAATCAGCTAAACGATCTGTCTTTGATCGTCTGAACTATGCTTCAATTCCAGAACCCATATTGGAAGATGAAGATGAGCTATTATATGCTTCTGTTAATATGACTTCCTGAGACACTGGGGGTAGAAAATCTTCAAAGCATGGTACATCTCGCAAAGGGGTCTTTCAACATACCAGATCGAAAGATCGAAACTTGGACCAGGATGTCTTTAATCAGGAAGATCTTTCCATTACTCATCTAGGAGAGGATTCTTTGTCTGACTTTGACGCAGATAGTGAAAGCTCCAAACAAACTATCTCGTCAATAGTGGCAAGAGAGGTGACATCATATGCTATTACAGAAGACCAAGACGCTTCTAGTTCAGCAAGTCAAGAACAACGAATTGCTGCACTAGAAGACAAATTGAAGACCATAGCTGAAATGGTCGCAAGTACATGCACACTATAATCGTGGCTCAACATGCAGTACCACCGGTTATAAATCCTACTACAAATCTCGAGCTCATAGCGTCTTCTGTACTTGTTAATGTTGGTCTGGGGGTACCTCCTCCCCAGGTTGCTTCTGTACCAATTCAAGCTACTCCCAGTCGGTCTGGTGCTGGGGGTGGTAATTATAACGTTGTTCCTCCTCCTAACAATTCAAAAGAACCCACCAATTCACAGACATCAGAGGATGCTAATGAGGCTGTAAAACTCTTACGCACCCAGTTTGAAGCCTTTAAGCAGAAGGATGGTCTACAAAGACTTGGGATAAAATAACCTTATCCTGCTGAATGAAAGGAGGTTCAATTTCCTCCTAAATACAAGCTTCCTACTATTATACTGTTTGATGGAAGCACTTCTCCGAGTCAGTATATCAATCACTTTGAATTGATGACTGATCAATTAAAGCCAAATGATGCTCTTCTTACCAGGGTGTTCGTCGGTTGTTTAGCCGGTGCAGCATATGACAGGTACCATAGTTTGCCTGATTGTTGTATAACTTCCTTTGTTGGTTTCAAGCAAATGTTCTTGGAACAATTCTATGAAGGGGTCAACGACATGACTATGTCTGCCCTTATCAAAATTAAACAGATACAATAAAACTACTGAGAGTTTTATTAAAAGATTCTGCCGAGCGGCACTTAAAATGCCTTTAGGAAATCCATCTGCTGTAACAATAGACACTTATAAATCAAACTTGTTGCCTATTATCAGCATGTGGACAGGATCGACCTAATTTCAAGATTGGCCTTCTTTCATTGTGAATGCTAAAGCTGCGGAGGTTAGTGCTGAAAAGTTCAAACAATTAGGAGTTCAAATGGCTAATCTGAATCAAGATAAACATCCTACATCCGGCAACAATAATCGCCAGAACAATCGCAAGGGCAAGGAAACTTTGGCCATCAATCTCAAAGGCAAGGAGTCGTTGGCTGTCAATATTGCTCAGACCGAACCCACTCCATCATCACCACCACAAAAAATACCTCATCCAAAAGAAGGATATCTTTTTGATGAAGATGATATTATGAGCATCTTCAATTGCTTGATCAAAAGCAATAAGCTTCAACTGCCAGAGGCAAAACGGCCAAAAGAAGTGGGTAAAACTGACCACCCTAAATATTGTATTTATCACAGATTTATAGGGCATCCAACTCGAGCCTGCTACGTGCTCAAAGGCAAAATCTAAGAAATGGTCAACTCTGGAGCAGTTACTCTCCAACAGGATGAGAAGACTGTGACGGCCAATGTCGTCTCTGTGTAATTTGGTAACTTTCCACCACAACTAGTGCAAGATGGTGTTGTCCCCATTCCAAGGGCTACTCTTGAGATCGTGAATCTTCCACCTCCCTAAAATGAAGGTCTTGTTCCACTATCCACTGATAAAGGAGAAATTATGTGAATTCATCCAGATCTAGTAGCAAATTTTGAAGCACCTTCTTCTTCCAATCAAAAGAAGCGTTCTAAAACTAAATCGAAGAGCTGCAATATGGTATCCTTTGAACCAGTAATAGAAGAAGAAATTCTAATTGGCACCAGATCTGGAAAACCTTATCTTCAAGAGTATCCCGAAACTCAAGAGAATCCTGCCCCATCTCCTGATGTTCTTCCTGCATCATCTTCCCCTGCTAAGAATATACTATCTACATCCTCTCCAGTAGTGGAACCAATTCCTCCTAAACCAACATCAGCAGACAAGGAAAAACAACCTGTCCACTTTGATAAAGCATTGAAAAATTTCTCATCTCTCAGACTTAAAAAGCCATATAATTTTGACATACTGGCTCAATTGGCTAACACTCTAGGAAGATTAACAATCTTTGAACTCTTACGTCTCTCAAAAGAAACTCGAGAAATGTTAAGTGAAACCTTGATGCAGGCTGATGCTTGTCTTGCTTTTCTCAAGAAGCCTGAAAAGGAGCCTATCAGCTGTACACATTGTCATAGTATATTTGAACTAATGCCCAATGTCACTTTTACACAAGATGATATGTTGTTAGAAGACAATCGTCATGATCGTCCTCTCTACTTCATGGGATATGTGGACACCATAAAAGTCGATCGTATTCTGATTGACCCAGGGTCTGCACTTAGCATTATGCTAAAGACTCTGCTGGACGTTTTGAAGATCCCGGTGCACAACCTTTCTACAACTATCACTACTATCTTGGGGTTCAATCAAGGAAGAAGTGAACCTTTGGGGAAGATACGCCTGAAACTTCAAATCAGCAATCTTAGTACGAAGGTGACTTTCTATGTGATTGATAATTATGGCTCATACAATGCTTTGCTGGGAAGACCATTCCTCCACGAATACAATATTGTACCTTACACTCTCTACCAATGTTTCAAATATGTGGATGGCAATGGAGAAGTACAGAAAGAAGTTGTAGACCTAAATCCTTTCAAGGGGGTTGAAGCGTACTTCAACGACTCTTGCATGTACAAAGAAGAATTTATGAAGGTGGTATTGGCAATGGATACTGATGAAGAACAGAAAGGCGTGCCGAATGATACTCTGGTGATCCCTGTCAAAGGACGTACTTCCTGTCCTCAGTCTTCCAAGACATTGACTATCTACCTTCCTTCTCACAAGAAGCAGCCTCATGGTGTTAATCAGGAACAAAGTTAGCTCACCTCTTCTGAGCCACTTGTAATCGACCTTCGTCGTAAAAAGCCCCCTCCTCCTTCTCGTTCTTCTTCTCCCCTTCTGGTTATCAATCTGACTAAGCCTGTTAAGGCTAAAGGCCCTGTTGTAAATAATGATGTAAAGATCAATAAAGCATCTCCTTTGCAGTATACTGATGTCTCTTATTATACTCAATGTTATTTGGATATGATAGATAGCTTTAAGCCACTTACAATAGGAGTCGTATCGTCTCTCCAAAATATTGAATTACTGGAATCAATACAAGAATCGTTCTTTCTAGTACCGTCTCAAAAGAAAGGTGAAACTCCTATACTTTTTAATAAAAGAGAAGAACAAAAAATCATGCCCGATAGCGATAATAAGGATGATACAAGAAGGCTACAACTACGTCACTATAGTCCACAATTCCAGGCCATTATCCGTAAAATGGGCTATGATTTCAAAACTAGTCTCAATAGCGGTAAAGAAAGGCGAACTCCTATTTATATTTCTGTTCCAAAAAGAAAATTACAACAATACTACAGTAAAACGAAGCAGGGATTAGGTTATACTTCACCACTTCCGACTCCAGAAGCTTCCGAATCCGATGAAGAAAAACGATCTAACTCTTCTGATTCTATCTCATGGGATTCTGACACCAGTAATGGTCATGTCCATCGGGTGACAGTATCTTCTAATATGGTATCTGCTGAGTTCTCAGAAAATGATGAGGATGATATTGAAGAAGCTCCTGAAGTAGATCCTTGGGCACAAAGGATGGACACTCAGTGGGAACTCCGTTTTGAACAACGAGAACCACCTAAAGAGGATCAACTAATCCAGATCGATATTGGAGAGAAAGGTGTACTGCGACCAATCTTCATTAGGAAAAATCTTCCAGAGGATGATAAACAAGAATTGATTAATCTCATTCGTAAATATATCGATGTCTTCGCCTGGAGTTATAAAGATATGTCGGGTTTAGATCCTCAGGTCGCGACTCATAAACTTAACATTTTGCCTAATGCTAAACCAGTCAAACAACAGCAACGATGATTCAAGCCTGAGATGATGATGGACAGAAGAATGTCAACGAGCATTTGATGACATAAAGCAGTATTTGATGAATCCACCAGTCCTTGTGCCACCGATTTCAGGAATACCCTTCTTGATGTATGTCCGGGTGATGGATCATTCACTCGGAGCTTTGCTGGCTCAGAAGAACAAAGAAGGTCATGAACAAGCCATCTACTATCTTAGTCGGACGATGATTGGAGCTGAACATCGTTATAGTCCGATAGAGAAGGAATGCTTAGCCTTAATGTTTGCTGTTCAAAAGACAAGACATTACATTATCGGCCAAACTATTCATATTATTTCCCGAGTTAATCCTCTTCGGGTCTTAATAAAGAAGCCCAGTACACTCAATTCTAGGCTTGCTACATGGGCCATATTATTAGCACAATATGATATGGTGTATGTTCCACAAAAGTCTGTGAAAGGCTAAGCACTCGCTAATTTTTTAGCAGCTCATCCTGTCCCTGAAATATCTAAACTCTATATCGAGATTCCAGACGAGACATTGGAATCAAATATGATCTTGGAAGAATTTTTTACTTGGCGTTTGTTCTTCAACGGAGCATCTAGAATTGGACCTGGAGGCACCCTTGTCGCTGGAGTGGAAATTGTTCTTGTTTCACCAGATGGATTAGCTATCCAGAGAGCTTATTCCTTAGATGAGTCATGCTCCAACAATGTAACAGAATATAATGATTTTCTCATTGGACTCCAATTAGCCAAACAATTGGATATTGAATATCTCAAAGTATATGGTGATTCTAAGCTGATTGTTAATCAGGTTAGAGGCACATACGAAGTTCGACATCAAGATCTGTGGTACTACGAAGCGGCAATCATAATAGCTTTTTCGTTTAAAGGATTCTTCATCGAACATGTACATCGAGCATGTAACACAGAAGCTGATGCCTTAGCTAACCTAGCTGCGGTTTTGGCAATTTCGGTCAAGAGACAACAAATGGTTGTTATCTCCAATAGAGAACTGTTTTGTATTAAAAACAACCATAACATTGAATTCAGTTATTCAACTGAAGTCAATGTCATCGACGAAGACTGGAGAGCATCTTTCATCAACTTTGCAGTATATGACATACTACCTGAAGATCCTAAAGAAGCTACAAGTATTCGCCGGCGATCGCTTCGATTCTATTATAATCATACCACCAAAACTCCCTTTCGACGAACTTTTGATAGATTACTTTTGAGATGTCTTGCTGGTGATGAAGCAAAACAGATATTACGTGAAGCTCATGATGGTGTTTATGGAGCACATCAGCCCGGTCCCAAATTACAAGATCGTATCCGACGTATGGGCTACTACTGGCCCTCTTTGGTATCAGATGCCATTGACTATGCAAGGAAATGTAGAGCATGTCAAATCCATGCCGATTTCATTCACCAACCATCAGAATTTCTTCACCCGACTGCTGTCTCATGGCCCTTCGAAGCTTGGGGCATGGATGTAATTGGTCCTATCAATCCTCCTTCATCTAAAGGACATCAGTTTATCTTGGCTATAACCGATTATTTGTCTAAGTGGGCTGAAGCCATACCTTTAGCTAAAGTAAAGACTAGCAGTGTCATCAATTTTATCAAACATCATGTGATATATAGATTTGGCATACCTCGTCAGATTATCCATGATAACGGACTACAGTTCGTCAGTCAAAAGTTTACTAGGTTCTGTGATGACAACAGAATCAATAATGTTGCTTCTATGACCTATAATCCTGCAGCTAATGGGTTAGCTGAAGCATTTAACAAGACTATCATCAAACTCCCTAAAATTTTTGTCTCTATTAACAAACGTAATTGGAGTGAGAAGCTTGGAGAATGTCGATCAGCTTATCGCACTACAGTCCGTAATCCCACAGGTTGTACACCTTTTTCTCTGGTATATGGATGCGAGGCTGTCTTATCGCTGGAAATTCAAATTCTATCCTTGAGAATTGCAATTGCTAACGAACTTACCACACAAAAAAATGATCGTCTTCGGCTTCAAGAATTGGAGGCGCTCGATGAGAAAAGGCTACTAGATCAAAAACATATCGAACTTTATCAAGCCCGTATCTCAAAAGCTTTCAATCGTAAAGTCAAAATACGAACATTTCAAGAAGGCGAGCTAGTTCTTACAGTCAGACGTCCTTCCTATGTCTATGACCCATATAAGCAAAGGCAAATTCAAAGCAAAATGGGAAGGTCCGTATGTGGTAAACAAGGTTTTCTTAATTGGAGCCCATCAATTAACAGATATGGATGGCAGAGTTGCTATGATGCCTATCAATGGCAAATTTCTCAAGAAATATTATGTATAAAAGCAAAATGTTCTTCATTCAGAGAAATGATGTAAATAAAGTTTATTTTATTCAAAAGCAGAAAGAGTTACATAATATCAAGGATAGAGACGAGGACCCGATCCTTCATGATTAAATACATGATTTGCCAACAATTCAAACATCTCATTGTTTGAACACACTAGCAACTCACAGGCGGCTATCCTCACGGCTTCTTCTTCAACGGTCTTTCCAGGCTCTACCAAATTGGGAATCAGGTCTTGCTCTGGTACAGGAACAGTCGAGCCTTCATCTACTTCTTTCTGTGGAGGTACTAGAGGCTCAGCAGGAGGCATCTCAGTCGTATCTTCTATCTTCGGAGGGAGCAAATCTTCGAAAGTTATTCTGTACAGAGAGAAAAGTAGTTGACAGCATTTACAAAATTCTGTTCTATTTATAGACAGAATGACTAGATAATCGGCTTCAAAAACGGACGCGACTTTTCCTCTTCGAAAGAAGTCCAACCGTTCATTCATTCATTCAATTTCCCCTCTTCAAGAACCAAGATGACTGTTCATTTCATTTAGTTTCTCTCTCCTAAGAAGTTTGATCGTTTATTCATTCATCAGTCTGAGCATTTATTGTCTTTTATTTACTTCCTTGTAAATAAAACCATAGATGATAATTCCCATATTTAAAATAGAAAAAAAGAATTCACGTCCTCTATACCTCTGAAGTCCGATTATCTATATCAGCAACTTGTCACGTCCCTATTACCTCTGACAAAGTTGTCTATTGAAATGATAATATTTCAAGCGTTATATTTTTCCATGTACACATTACCTCTGAGCAGATATAATAAATATTGTTATTTTCTAATCAAGAAATATATCACGTCCAGTACCTCTGAATATATTTTCTATTCTATTACTTATATCTATAACAAGAAATGCAACAAGTAATGGAACCACAGAAAATGTTTCTCATTTCATTTCTATTCAAAAAGATATATCATAATGAAAAAGACAATAAGTTTTGATCATTTCTACTCTAAAGAGTAAGTGACAAGTTCTACAATCCGCTTCTTCAAAACTTGGGCTCTTTCATTACAAGAATCTAGCATCTGCTGCCTGGCTTCAACCCTTCCTGACTCGGGATCGAATGGGTGCAGAACAACAGTTTGACGTGCTAGTTCTTCATTTTAAAGATGGTCAAATTCCTTCTTCTGGTGCGTCAGAGCGTCTATTTGGTTAACAACAGCTTGATGTAGCTGAGTTTCTTGTTCTATACCCTGCTTGATAGCCTTAAGCTCTACCTGAAGCTGGGCAATTTTAGTCTCTAGATCAGCAGCTTTCTTCTCTTCATCTGCAGCCTTAGCCTTATGACTTTCAGTAATAGAAGCTGCATCAACAATTTAGATGTCCGGTTCAGAGGATTGTCTAGTAAAAGCCATTAAAAATGCTTCCAAATTGGCTTTACTAGTTTCTGCTTCTCGAGCCATAGCCTCATTTACCGTGTTTACTAGCTGCTCAATATCCCCTCTTTTAAGCTCCTTATAAGCTTTAATAGATCCCTCCAGCTCATCCAAAATGTGTTCCAAGAAGGTAGCCTGAGCCTCGTCTCCTTGGCTGCGGATGCCTCCGATCAAAAATGAAGAGGAAGTTCTGATTGTACTAAATGGAACGTCCTCTCTCTCCATTACTCGGTGGACTAAAGGCTCCAGAGATGTAAAGAAGACTTTAGTGAAGGAGGCCACCACAAACTTATTAGTTGCTACAGCACCTGGGATGGCTACCACTTCTGCTGGAGTCTTTACAGCTTTAATAGATAGAGTCATTTCATCTTGAGCACTAATGTGGGAAGAGATCCCCTCTCCTGCTATAGTTCTGTAAGGTCCTTCTGCAAATTTACATATGTCATTTGTTTGAGCAATATACAATACTGAAGGAGCTATGATAAATAGACCATGTTTAGAAATTTACCTGAGCTAGGCTTAGCATGGGGAGTCTCGAGAGGTTTAGATGTTTGTAGGGCCTAGAAATCAAGTTGCGCCATGTATCTGCTATTCAGTGATTAAATTGCGCCCCAAAAATCAGGTTGTGCCACGGATATGAAGCTCAGAGAACAGACTGCGCCCTGAACAGGTTGCGCCATATATCAGACTGCGCCTAGTCTTGATTGTGCCGAAATCTATGTGGCGTCTGACACTTAATGGCCATCATTTCCTGATAACACTGACAACTGACATCACAGTGAACGAGGAAAATCTCTTCGAATCCCGCGAATTGTGCCGCTCAAGGGGAGTTAGTTGATAGCTGTCCTGTACGCTTCGTAAGTTGCGCCTAGGTACAATCCAGACAAAATCTTTAGTTGCGCCTAGGAGCAATCTGAATGACTTCTGCTCAAAGGCTGCCACGTATTTAGGCGCAGCCCAAATCAAGCGCAGTTTGACTCGTTGACTGAAGGTTGCGCAACCTGATGAAGTTGAGACAACTTACATTCTAAAGCAGGATGACGTGGCGCACATGCCACTAATCTCTCAAGACGTGTCTACTATCCAGTACACGATCATGCGCATCTCAATCACATGATGCCACGCGTCTAAATACAGTTAGTACACGACTTAACAACTGAAAGAAAGTTGGCACAACAGGAGGTTGGCGTAACCCAATGTATCGTAATCCAGCCTCGTGCACATCAGAATAACTGCTAAAATAGTTATTTCTTGGACTCTATAAATAGAGTTTCCAAACATTATGAAATCATCAGATACATACGCACAAAGATCAAGAACTCTTACAAAATTGCTGCTTCATTCTTCAGAGGCTACAGTCTTCAAGTTCATATAGTCCAAGGGATAAAGTGATCGTCTTCAGATCCGATACCTACAGTTGTACTTCCCCAGAATTCATTGTACTTTGTACTATTTTTTTAAGTTTGGAATAAACTTTTTTGTTTTTTGCAAGCAAAATGACGACTCTGCTGGGGACGACTTTCTCCTCCGACGAGAAGGTGACAACAATATGAAACTGCGTCGATCGGCAAGACGCAGAAGACTCTGGTTGTTTAAGTCAACCAAACAGCCTATGAGAATATGATTAGCACCAAGAGCAACAAGCGTACAGCGGCTATCGCCAAGAACAGGACTGCGTGGGCTCCTAAATCTCCCATGGTCACTGTTGTCCAGGCACAACCTGAGTGTTCAGTGGTCAAGACACAATCTGTCTCAGCGGCTCAGGCACAGCTTGCTTCTGTTGCCCGTGCGTAACCTATTCATCCTGCTATCCACGTACAGTTTACTACTCTTTGCTACCAAGGTGCAGCCTGTTCAAGCCATTGTTGAGGTGCAGTCTATCCATGTTGCTGCCAAGGCACCATTAGTAGCCCGTAGGACTATGGCGTAACCCAAGCAATCAGTACCTCAGACGCAGTCTGCTACTCTGGCGTAACTCAAGGGAACTAGTCTTTTGGCTATTTTTTCTTCTAATTCTCAAGTTCTGAACTTGGAGAATCAATGTTCTAGTGCCAATACTAGACAGAACAAAAGGAAGAGTCCTCTGACACTTCCTCAATTGGCGCAATCTGTGCCTAAAAAGGTCTCACAACAGAACAAAGGAAAACGCTTCTTAGCTGACCCTCTACAAAATAAAGGAAAGCACCATTTGGTCTTTTCTTAAACTTTTTTGGTCTATGACTCAGAGGAAGATATATCAGATTCTATTCCTTTAAATAGAGGTCTCCGATCTCTGATATTAGAAAGAATACTGACCAAAGAGGTATCTTACCTACCCCTATGGGGTGTGGTTAAGACCTTTCCACCTTACAAATTTCAAGATCCAAGCAAGGAAAATTGAGAGTATCACAAACAGAGACACCTGGAGCAAAATTTTCAGATTTACGTGCTTATCACAATAGGCGTCAACCAGTATCAACTTTGGTGAAACGTAAGAACCCTATGCCAAAGGCCAATCTGTACCAAAAGCCAAAGTTTGAAAAGAAAGACCCAACCACCTATGCTAATGAGTTGAGTACATATTTGTACACTTAGGGAACTAAACATCTGAAGAATAGGAGGCATGTTCCTAACATCATTAAGGAATATGTTCCTCCGACTTTTTCTTGTCCTGTAGTTGTAACTGATCTGCGACAATGTCTTCCACAAAGACAGAAGATTACAGGGATGTCTCCCTCACCTCCAAATTGTGCTTCAGATCGCCACTGCCTTCATGAAGTCATCATCAACTGTTGTTGCCAATCGGCTCGATGATCTATCTTCGATCGTCTGAACTATGCTTCAACTCCTGAACATATAATAGAAGACGAAGATGAGCTATTTTATGCTTCTGTCAACATGACTTCTTAAGGCATTGGGGGTAGAAAACGTCTAAGACGTAATACATCCCATAATCCTAGTCATTAATACTTGGATCGGATCCATGCATCCAGTGAAGGTGTCTTTCAATACACTAGATCGAGAAATCGATATTTGAACAAAGGTGTCTTTAATCAAGAAGATCTCTCCATTGCCCATTTAGAAGAGGACTCTTTCTCAGAGTTTGATGCAGATAGTAAAAGTTCTGAACAAACTATCTCATCAATAGCTGCAAGAGAAGTGACGACATATACCATTACGGAAGATCAAGATGCCTCTACTTCAAACAGTCAAGTGCAACAAATTGTTGCATTAGAGGACAAATTGAAGACCATGGCAGAAATGTTGCAAGCATGTACACTATAATTGTGGCTCAATATACAGTGCCCTCGATTGTAAACCCTGCTACAAATCCTCGGCTTATAGCATCTTTTGTACCTGTTAGTCTGGGGGTACCAACTCCTCAGGTTGCTTCCATGCCAATTTAAGCTGATCCCAGTCAGTCTGGTGCTGGGGGTGGTAATTACCACGCTGTTCCTCCTTCTAACACTTTTAACCAGCCTACCAATTCCCAAACATCAGGGGATGCTAATGAGCCTGTGAAACTCTTACGCACTCAGTTTGAGGCCTTCAAGCAGAAGGATGGCCTACAAATACTGGACATAAAGCAACCATATCCTACAGAGTGGAAGGAAGTTCCATTTTCTCCTAAGTACAAGCTTCCAACTATTATGCTGTTTAATGGCAGCACTTCTCCAAGTCAGTACATCAATCATTTTGAGGTGATGACTGATCAATTACAGCCAAATGATGCTCTCCTTACCAGAGTGTTCGTCGGTTGTTTAGCCGGCACAGCCTATGACTGGTATCGTAGCCTGCCTGATGGCTGTATCACTTCTTTTGCTGGTTTCAAACAAATATTCTTGGAACGGTTTTATGAAGGAGTCAACGACATGACGATGTCTGCCCTCATTAAGATTAAACAGAGGCATAATGAATCTACAGAGAGTTTCATTGAAAGATTCTGCCAAGAGGCACTCAAAATGCCTTTAGGAACTCTATCTGTTGTAACAATAGACACTTGCAAATCAAACTTGTTACCTATTATCAGTATGTGGACAGGATCTACACAATTTCAGGATTGGCCTTCTTTTATTGTTAATGCCAAAGCAGCCGAGGTCAGTGCCGAAAAGTTCAAGCAGTTAGGAGTTCAAATGACTCATCCTAACCAAGATAAACATTCTACACCCGGGGGTAGTAATCGCCAGAATAACCGCAAGAGTAAAGAAATACTGGCTATCAATCTTAAAGATAAGGAGTCTTTGGCTGTCAATGTTACTCAAACAGCATCCACTCCATCAGCACCACCGCAGAAGACAACTCGTCCAAAAGAAGAGTATTCTTTTGATGAAGATGATACTTTAAGCATATTCGATTGCTTGATCAAAAGCAATAAGCTTCAGCTTTCAGAGGCAAAATGGCCGGAAGAAGTGGGTAAAATTGATCACCCTAAATACTGTGTTTATTACAGATTTATAGGGCATCCAACCAGAGCATGTTATGTGCTCAAGGGTAAAATCCAGGAGTTGGTCAACTCTGGAGCAATTACTCTGCAATAGGACGAGAAAACGGTGACTGCTAATCTGGTTTCTCTACAATTCGATGATTTTCCACCACAACTTGTGCAAGATGGTGTTGTCCCCATTCCAAGGACTACTCTTGAAATTGTGAATCTCCCACCTTCTCAAAATGAAGGTCTTATTCCGCTGTCAGCTGATAGAGGAGAGATTATGTGGATTCATCCAGATCTGGTAGCAGAATTTGAAACGCCTTCCTCTTCTAAGAAAAAGAAGCATTCCAAATCTAAATCCAAGAACTGCAATATGGTATCCTTTGAACCAGTAACAGAAGAAAAAAAAATCTAATGGGCACTAGATCAGGGAAACTCTATCTTCGGAAGTATTCCAAAAATTAAGAGAACCCTGCACCGTCTTCTGATGTTCCTCCTTCATGATCTTCTCCTGCAGAGAATACACCATCCATATCCTTGCCGGTGGTCGAATCATCTCCT
Source organism: Iris pallida (assembly GCA_029216955.1). Taxonomy (NCBI): domain Eukaryota; kingdom Viridiplantae; phylum Streptophyta; class Magnoliopsida; order Asparagales; family Iridaceae; genus Iris; species Iris pallida. Next base: position 33,006 of record JANAVB010039859.1, on the reverse strand, counting down.
CCTAAACCAACATCAGCAGACAAGGGGAAGCAACCTGTTCGCTTTGACAAAGCACTAAAGAAGTCCTCATCTTTTGGACTTGAAAAGCCTTATAATTTTGACATATTGGCTCAATTGGCCAATACTCCAGCAAGATTGTCAATCTTTGAACTCTTATATCTCTCAAAAGAAACTCGAGAGACATTAAGTGAAGCCTTGATGCAGGCTGACGCTTGTCTTACTCTTTTCAAGAAACCTGAAAAGAAGCCAGTCAGCTGTGCACATTGTCATAGTGTATTTGAATTAATGTCCAATTTTACTTTTACACAAGATGATATGTTGTTAGAAGACAATCGTCATGATCGTCCTCTTTATTTTACGGGGAATGTAGATACTATGAAAGTCGATCGCATTCTGATTGACCCTGGGTCTGCACTTAGCATTATGCCGAAGTCTTTACTGGATGCTTTGAAGATCCCAGTGCATAAACTTTCTAAAACTATCACTACCATCCTGGGGTTTAATCAAGGAAGAAGTAAACCTTTGGGGAAGATACGCCTAAAACTTCAAATTGGCAATCTTCGTACAAAGGTAACTTTCTATGTTATTGACAATCTGGCTCATACAATGCTTTGTTGGGAAGGCCATTCCTCCATGAACACAATATTGTACCCTTTACGCTCCACAATGTTCCAAATATGTGGATGGTAATGGAGAAGTCCAAAAAGAGGTTACAGATCTGAATCCTTTCAAAAGAGTTGAAGCATATTGCAACGATTCTCGTATGTACAAGGAGGAATTCAAGAAGGTGGTACTAGCAATGGACACAGATAAAGAAAAAAAGAGTATGCCAAATGATACTCTGATGATTCCCGTCAAAGGACAAACCTCATGTCCCTAGTCTTTCAAACCACTGACTATCTATCTTCCTTCCCATGAGAAGCAGCCTAAGGGTGATATTCAAGAACAAAGGAAGCTCACCTCTTCTGAGCCACTTGTAATCGATCTTCGTCGCAAGAAGCTCCCTCCTCCTTCTCGTTCTTCTTCTCCTCTTCTTGTCATCAATCTGACTAAGCCTGCTAAGGCTAAAGTCCCTGTTGTAAATGATGGTGTAAAAATTATTAAAGCATCTCCTTTGCAGTATACTGATGTCTTTTACTATACTTAGTGTTATTTGGATATGCTAGATAACTTTAAACCACTTACAATAGAAGTCGTATCATCTCTGCCAAATGTGGTATCACTTGATTCAATACAAGAGTCGTACTTCTTAGTTCCGTCTCGAAAGAAAGATGAAAAGCCTATATTCTTCAACAAAAGGGAGGAACCAAAAATCATGCTCTATAATGATAATAGAGATGATACAGGAAGGCTACAATTACGACGCTACAGTCAACAATCCAAAGCCATCATCCGTAAAATAGGCTATGATTTCAGAACAGGCCTCAACAATGGTAAATTTTGGCGAACTCCTCTTCATACTGCTGTTCCAAAAGGAAAATCACAACAATACTACAGTAAAACGAAACGAGGACTAGGTTATATGTCACCACTTCCAACTCCAGAACCTTCTGAATCTGATGAAGAAGAATGATCAAACTCTTCTGATTCTATTTCATGGGATTCTGACACCAGCATTGGTCATGTTCATAGGGTGATAATATTTTCTAACATGGTGTCTGCCGAATTTTCGGAAGATGATGAAGATGACGTTGAAGAAGCTCCTGAAATGGACCCTTGGGCACAAAAGATGGACAATCAGTGGGAACTTCATTTTGAACAACGAGAGCCACCTACAGAAGATCAACTAGTCCAAATCGATATTGGAGAGAAGGGCGTATCACGACCGATCTTTATTAGCAAAAATCTCCCAGAGGATGATAAACAAGAATTAATTCTTCTTATTCGTGAATATATTGATATCTTTGCCTGGAGTTACGAAGATATGCCGGGATTAGATCCTCAAATTACAATTCATAAGCCTACATTTTGCCGAATGCCAAGCCGGTCAAACAACAACAACGGCAATTCAAGCCTAAAATGATGGATATAATTGATGATAAAGTCAAAAAGCTTATAGCTTGTGGTTTTATCAGAGAAGAACAGCATCCTGACTGGGTAGCCAACGTTGTACCAGTTCTGAAGAAGACCGAAAAGGTTCGAGTTTGCATAGACTTTCGGGATCTCAATGATACTTGCCCTAAAGACGAGTTTCCTCACCCAATTACTGATGTCATGATCGACAATACATGTAGATTTGAACGAATTTCTTTTATGGATGGATTTTCTGGATATAATCAAATCCGGATGAATCCTGAAGATGAGAAACATGCTTTATTTCGTACTCCTCGGGGAGTATATTGTTATACAGTCATGCCGTTTGGTCTTAAGAACACAGGTGCAACTTACCAGCGGGCTATGAGTACTATCTTTCGAGATCATCTGCGAAAGACTGTCAAATGTTATGTTGACTATATTGCTATTAAAAGTCGTCTCAAGGAAGATCATATTCAAGATTTAAGAACTATCTTCAATCTAATGCGCCAGCATCAACTCAAAATGAACCACACCAAGTCTTTCTTGGGTGTCTCTAGTAGTAAGTTTTCAGCTTTGTCATTACCTCTAAGGGTATACACGTTGATCCCGAGAAGATCAAAGCCATTCAAGAGATGCATCCTCCACGTAATAAAAGAGCTACGAGGATTCCAAGGTCGACTTGCGTACATCAGGCGGTTCATTTCAATTTATCTGGACGTTGTAGACCATTTACTCAGTTAATGAAGAAATGTGTATCTTTCGTTTGGATGGAAGAATATCAACGAGCATTTGATGACATAAAGCAGTATTTAATGAGTCCACCGGTTTTTGTACCACCTATTTCAGGAATACCCTTCTTAATGTAATGGATCATTCGTTGGAAGCTTTGCTAGCTTAGAAGAACAAGGAAGGTCATGAGCAAGCCATCTACTATCTTAGCCAAACGATGATTGTTGCTGAACATTGTTATAGTCCGGTAGAGAAGGAATATTTAGCCTTAATGTTTGCTGTTCAGAAGACAAGACATTACATCATAGGCCAAACTATTCATGTTATATCCTGAGTCAATCCTCTTCGAGTCTTAATGAAGAAGCCAAGTACACTCAATTCTAGGCTTGCCACATGGGCCATATTATTAGCACAATATGACATAGTTTATGTTCCTCAAAAGTCTGTGAAAGGCCAGGCACTTGCCGACTTCTTAGCAGCTCATCCTGTCCCTGCGACATCTAAACTCTATGATGAGATTCCGGACGAAACATTGGAATCAAATATGATCTCAGAAGAATTTCCTACCTGGAGGTTGTTCTTTGATGGAGCTTTTAGAATTGGACCTGGAGGTACCCTTATGGCTGGAGTGGGAATTATTCTCGTTTCATCCGATGGATTAACTATTCAAAGGGCTTATTCTTTAGACAAGTCATGCTCTAACAATGTCGCAGAATACAAAGCCTTGCTCATTGAACTCCAATTGGCTAAACAACTGGGTGTTGAGTATCTCGAAGTATATGGCGACTCTAAGCTAATTGTTAATCAGGTTAGAGGCATATATGAAGTCCGACATCAAGAACTAGTACCATACCATGAAGCAGCAACCAGGATAGCTTCTTCGTTCAAAGGATTCTTCATCGTACATGTACGTCGGGAATGCAATACAGAAGCTGATGCCTTAGCTAACCTAGCTGCGGTATTGGCAATTCCAGTCAAAAGATAACAGATAGTTGTTATCTCTAATAGAGAACTATTCTTTGTTGAAAATAACCACAACATTGAATTCAGCAACCTAACTGAAGTCAACGTCACTTACAAGGACTGGAGAGCACCTTTCATTAATTTTGCAGTACATGACATCTTGCCAGAAGATCCTAAAGAAGCTACAAGTATCCGTCGTCGATCGCTTCGATTATATTATAATCATACTACTAAAACACTCTATCGAAGAACTTTTGATGGATTACTCTTGAGGTGTCTCGCTGGTGATGAAGTAAAGCAAATATTACGCGAAGCTCATGATGGTGTTTGTGGAGCACATCAGCCTGGTCCTAAGCTACAGGATCGTATTCGACGTATGAGCTACTACTGGCCCTCTATGGTATCATATGCTATTGACTATGCAAGGAAATACCGTGCATGTCAAATTCATACAGATTTTATTCACCAACCATTGGAATTTCTTCATCCGACTGCTGCCTCATGGCCTTTTAAAGCTTGGGGCATGGATATAATTGGCCCTATCAATCCTCCTCCATCTAAAGAACATCGGTTCATCTTAGCTATAACCGATTATTTCTCCAAGTGGACAGAAGCTATACCTTTGGCTGAAGTTAAAACGAGTAGTGTCATCAACTTCATCAAACATCATATAATATATAGATTTGGTGTCTCTCGTCGAATCATCCATGATAATGGGCCACAATTCATCAGCTAGAAGTTTAATAGGTTCTGTGATGACAACAGAATCAATAATGTTGCCTCTACGGCCTATAAACCTGCGGCTAATGGGTTGGCTGAAGCGTTCAACAAGACCATTATTAAACTCCTTAAAAAGTTTTTCTCTATTAAAAAACATAATTGGAGTGATAAACTTGGAGAATGTCTATGGGCGTATCGCACTACTGTCCGTAATCCTACAGGCTGCACACGTTTTTCTTTAGTATATGGGTGTGAAGCTGTTCTACCTCTAGAAATTCAGATTCCATCATTAAGAATCTCCATTACTAATGAGCTTACTACAGAAAATAATGATCGTCTTCGGATTCAGGAATTGGAGGCGCTCGACGAGAAAAGGTTATTAGCTCAATAGCACGTCGAACTTTATCAAGCCCAGATTTCAAAAGCTTTTAATCGCAAAGTCAAAGTACGAACATTTCAGGAAGGTGAGTTAGTCCTTACAGTCAGACGTCCTATGACTATGACACATATGAGCAAAGGCAAGTTCGAGGCAAAATGGGAAGGGCCGTATGTGGTAAACAAAGTTTTCTCAAATGAAGCCTATCAATTAACAAATATGGATGGCAGAGTTGCTATGATGCCTATCAATGGCAAGTTTCTCAAGAAATATTATGCATAAAGACAAAATGTACTTTATTTCATAAACATGATGTAAATAAAAGTTTATTTTATTCATGGAATTACATAAATATTAAGGACAAGGAGGAGGCCCTGATACTTTATAATTTAATACATAGTTTGCCAACATTTCAAACATTTCATTGTCTGAACTCACAAGAAACTTGCAGGCAGCCATCCTCAATGCCTCTTCTTCGGCAGTCTTTCCAGGCTCCACTAGCTTGGAAATCAAGTCCTCTCCTGGTGCAGAAGCAGTTGAACCTTCACCTCTTTCTTTCTGAGGAGGCACTGGAGGCTCAGCAGGAGGCGTCTCGGTCTCTCCTTCAATTTTTGGAGTGAGCAAATCTTTGGAAGACATTTTATACAGAAGGGAAAGAGATTGGCAATATCTACAAAAGTTTTGTTCTATTTATAGGCAAAACAACTAGATAATCGGTCTCGAGAACTGATGCAACTTTTGGAAAGAAGCACAACTGTTCGTTCATTTATAACTAATTTATTCATTTATAACTGACCATTCATCATCCCTTCTTCGAAACCGACGTGATTGATTCATTCATTTTCTTCTTCGAGAGTTTGAACGACCATTCATTCATTCAAAGTCTCTTCTTCAATCGAAGTGACTGATCACTCATTCATTTATCATAATGAGAATTCATGTCTTTCACGACCCTGAATTCCAAATATTCACGTCAAACAACTTACTACATTTATATTCTCTCTGGATTCTGTTATCTATGACAGCATATCAAAATCAAATTATGAAAGGAAGAATAAGAGAAGATGATTTCCTTATTTCCTTTTCAAAAAAATATAGATACATCTTGATAGAAATCTATTACATCTCGAATTTTCATTCTAAATATAACATGAAGGTCTATTACATCTTTGGATCTTCTTATTTGTTGGTGGCAATTCCTTGTCGTCTCGACCTGAAGCAATGAGCCAGACAATGGAATCAACTCTGGTCTTCTCTCTCAGAAAGACGAGAGGAGAACCACAGAGTACAGCAGCCCAAAGATGAGCTGTTGTCAATACAACTGGTGGAGAGAAGATGGCCCGCCAGGAAAAATAGGAACGAAATCACCCTTGTGATGCAATTCCTAGTTCTACGTCTCCACCATCCAACTCTCATGTATAAAGGCTTTTTCTACCATCTGAGGAAGACCCTTCTTAAACATGAATAGTTCTGAGCTGTCTGATTTGAGTGTCAGAACCACATGAGCTTTCTAATGTGACTGTCAGAAGAATTCCCTCTACAGCATCCAAATCACCAATGCCAGTCCTGAAGAAGCTTGCTAACCGAGTCCCTGCACATATTAATAAAATAGGAGGAGTTAGCAGAATCTATCAAACAGTGTGCGCATATCAACAGACGCATACCAGCAGTGTGCACCTATCAACAGGCGTATATCAAAATTGTGTGCCGATCAACAGACGTACATCTCTTCAGTGTGAGTCGATCAAACTAGCGCATGTCAACAATACGTACCTCTGACCGAAGCTAAAACACTGGACCACGGTGTGCACCTAATCTCAGAAATAGTTAGTACATATCGATATTGTCTATAACATGCAAGTCAGTACTTATCTTCAAAAGTGGCACAAAAGAAAAATGCTCATATAAGAAAATTATTGGTTCTTTGTTGAGACTTACCAACTTTTGAAGGTGCAACATACGAAAGAATAACATCAGAATGAAGTGGCGCAAGTGGGACCTTGTGAGAAGCCATTTGTTTTGAGAAAGTATGAATGACTCTTTCGTTTCTGGTTGTCCTTTTTAAAAAGAGTGAAAGATGAAGACGGTTACGTCATTCTAGGAGCCTATTTTAGGAATAAACTAAAAATGGGTGCCTAAAATCGTGTGACGACTGCCATGTGTCCCTCAGAAGAAACAGTAAACAAAGAATTAGCTAAAGGCCCACGACCACGTGCGCTATTTAAAATCTCAACCACACAATGTATCAAAAATTATAGATTTTATTGCATTAAGATGGGTGGACCCCTACAATCAAGGACTTCAGAAAAGAGAATAAAAGTTGTTTTGCTTAAAACATTATTCTTTGTTCTTGCCTTCATCGGTCTGACGAAGGGCGGCGTCCAATTCTTGCATGTTGCGGATCCCCGAACGAAGCATCAGATTAAGGAATCCCTCCGAATCGCCGTGCTCTTCAGAGGATGGCCCACCACTTGAGCGATTGAAGACTGTCGGGTTTAAACCAAAATAGTCTAAAAAGTTTACCGCCCTCAATGCGGGTCAGCCTCTAACAAATAAGTCGACGGCGCGACATCATGCCCCACTTCAGGAGACTTGATTGTAGTATCAACATTTGTCTCCATCTCTTTCTTCTTGGGAGCCATTGAAGAACAAAAGTGAAGAATAAAGCACAAAGATCAACTACTACATATATATCAACAAATTGACTCTTCGTATTCCTCATGGGAAACTGAAAATCGTCAATGAAACTCGGGAAGACGAAGAGGAGGTTGAGTGTTTTCAAGAAAGAAATGTAATTATGATGACCGGTTGTTGACTAGCGCAACTTGACTTAGTCAAAACTTTTCTAAATTCAAAGTATTTCAAAAACTTTGAAATGTTTTAAGTTTTGAAAACTTTGAAGGGGGTCTTGTAGGGCCTAAAAATCAAGTTGTGCCATGTATCTGCTATTCAGTGATCAAATTGTGCCCCAAAAAACAAGTTGCGTAACTGATATGAAGCTCAGAGAACAGACTGCGCCCTAAATATGTTGTGCCATATATCAGACTGTGCCTAGTCTTGATTGCACCAAAATATATGTGGCGTCTGACACTTAATAGACATTATTTCCAGACAACACTGACAACTGACATCACATTGAACGAGGAAAATCTCTTCGAATCCCGTGAATTGTGCCGCTCAAGGGGAGTTGGTTGACAGCTGTCATGTATGCTTCGTAAGTTGCGCCTAGGCACAATCCAGACAAAATCCTTAGTTGTGCCTAGGCGCAATCTGAATGACTTCTGCTCAAAGGCTGCCACGTGTTTAGGCGCAGCCCAAATCAAGCACAGTTTGACTCGTTGACTGAAGGTCGCACAACCTGATGAAGTTGAGATAACTTACATTCTAAAGCAGGATGACATGGCGCACATGCCACTAATATCTCAAGACGTGTCTACTATCCTGTACACAACCACGCGCATCTCAATCACAAGATGCCACGCATCTAAATACAGTTAGTACACGACTTAACAACTAAATAAAAGTTGGCACAACAGGAGGTTGGCGCAACCCATTGTGGCACAATCCAGCCTCGTGCACATCAGAATAACTGTTAAAACAGTTATTTCTTGAACTCTTAGAGTTTCCAATCATTGTGAAATCATCAGATACATACGCATAGAGATCAAGAACTCTTACAATATTGCTGCTGTATTTTTCAGAGACTACAGTCTTCAAGTTCACATAGTCCAAAGGATAAAGTGATCGTCTTCTGATCAGATTCCTACAATTGTACTTCCCCAGAATTCATTGTACTTTGTACTATTTTTTTTCAAGTTTGGAATAAACTTTTTTTGTTTTTTGCAAACAATGTTTCCGGCTGAAGCTTTGACATAGTGTCCGTAGACATCGTAGCTTGACTACTTCCAGCGCCCGATTCAATCTGAAGTGGCAGAGTGATTGGAGTTTGATCTGCTAATACTATTACCACTCCAGTAGCCTCGGGTTTTTTTTCAAAAATTCTGGGTTCATCGACTTTGGGATTGGTATGTCCTTCATCGATAACCAGATTTTCCTCATCCTCGGCAGTTGATTGGTCTTCATTTGCTGGAAGTTCCTGAGGTAATGGCACATCCACTAAAGTTTATCCCTCTTTAGTGGTGTTATTCCAGTCGTCACCAAAAGAGTCATCGCCATAATCACAATCGGCTAAAGCTTCAATCATCTCCTCTTCAGAATGAGTAGGATCTTGCACCTTCGAAGAATTTATTATTTCTTCTTGTGGAAGCAAATCCTTCTCTGGAGAGATGGTTTCTCGAGTCACGGGAGTTGGTGATGGAACCATTATCCCAGCTGCAGCAAGTACATTGGCGGGAATACGTACCACCAAAGATTCTGATCTCGAGGCTTCTACGGTGGTTGAATATCCGCTGAAGTAGCCACTGCAAAGAAAGAAATCAATCTAACGTACATCTTTGAGAGAAAAATATATATATTAGCGTATATCAAAATCTTGATATTACCTTCTTGAGATGTTACATCTTCAGCAGATACTAGTTTTCTCCTGATTTCTCTGTGTAATGATACAACCGGCTCTTCAGCAGCTCTGGTACGATCATCCTCCAGATCGATCAAAGTGGTAGACGTTCCTCCCTCTGTAACTCTTCCTTGCTTCTAAATAGAAGAAGGAGTGGTTTCCTTCTCTCCGGAGAAGAAATGAGAAGCATCTGTTTTGACTAAGAACGAGTCATTCTTGTGGTCGTTGGTTCATTTATGACCAATGACGTCCTTTTCTTCTTCTCCGGAGCCCTTGGCGAGGTAGGTCTACTATCCAGCTGAGGAAGGGTCGTCGTCTCTTTAGCTGTTCTTTTCTTCAACCCCTTGGCAGGGGATTTCTCTTTTCGTACCTTTAAGGATACGTCTAGAGGACCTTGAACTTTATCTGGATAATTCCTTAAAATGGAAGCTTCCAGTGGTAGATGTGCAGGATCTTTATCCTCTGTATCCCGAAAAGAGTGAGCAGTGTGTTTCTCCAATTTGGATCTCTTTTCACTTGCAAAGCTATGTGCAGGATGGAAGCTTTCAGTGAATATATTTGCTGAAGTATAGAAGTTTGCGTATGTATATAACATACGCGGGCCTTGCTGAAGATTGAAGGGCATGGAAAATATCGCTTTCGTATTCCTGGCATTATAATATCTCCAAGCCCTGGCCCCATCGATCAGAAAACCTTTGGCCTATAGGCAGGTAGTGGCGTTACCCACATGAAGCTGATCATAGCCAAACTGCCGTACAAATCGACTCGACAAGTACGGCTCCAAATAGCATTCTTCCTCGAATCAGTAGACCAATAGAGATGGACGAATCGTTTGCAACCATGAAAAGATGGGTGGACTGAGACAGAGTGATTCTGCGTTTAAATCCATCAGCTGTGGAGGCATAGTCTTGTATCCGTGAGGAGGCGGAACACATTAAAATCTCTATCCAAATCTACGATTCAATGCAAATCTTCACTCTAAAAGAGCAGTGTATTGCCAATGAGCGCTGGAGTAGCGTTTGATGAAATCTTCGCTAACACTTCCCATATTAGGGTTCATCAAACAGGGATGGTGAAGCAATAGCCATCCGAATAAATAGGTAAAAGGCATCTCGGTGCGAGAAAAGTCTTGTCTCGTCGCCTTGTTATGGAGCATGGTCTGCACAAAAGAACGCAACCCTGCATTCAAGCGGCAGGTCATTGCTGATAGAAGGTCCATCTTGTATCTAAAAACAAGATGTACTGTAGCAAATAGAACACTCCGATAGAATCTGTCAACTGTACTGGCTCCTAAAACTATGAAGCGTCGCAGCCATAAAGAGAAAAAGCCCGCTAGCTGGGCCTCTTTAGACATGGGTCTGTAACCCTATCTGAGATAACTCTGGAGGGTGTCGCTATCCTTGAACGGATGCATGTTTTTATCCAGTCTGATATCTCCATGGTTGTGTTGCTCCATCAAATATTGCATGTCGCTCTTACTGAAAGGTTCAAAGAAACAAGGGGCACAGGCTTGACTCTCAAGTGATTTGTCCTTCCGTACATGACCCAGGAAAAGGGACGACATCCACTTGGTTGTATAACAAGTACCTGCAGTGGCACTTTTATAGAAGAGAGAGCAGATTTTGTAGTGACACAATAGCTCTTGGAAGACAGCGATCATCTGAGGATTCTCTTCCGCCATAGCATCTAATTCTTCATTTGTGGACACATACTCTTCGTATGGATTATCGTCCATTAGTAGATGAGAGAGATATTTCATCTCATGCAGAGCAAATCCCATTCCTCTATGGGGGGTCATGAAAGTCCCAGTGCTTTCGTTATATCTCTCCACTAAAGCCAGGAATATATGAGCATTCGGGCGAATGCCGTAGACTGTAGTCCAGATGGCATTGTAAAGATCTAGATCGAGGAGTCTGTCCTTGAATTGATCCAAAATCTAGATAGTCAAGCTACTCCAACGCTTCATATCTAGGTTAACCAGACCGGTTATACGCATGCTGCGATCTGGATATCTTCCTTCAGCTTTTGTAAATGTATTTGTAAATATAGATATTCTGACCAGAAGGAGCAGAGAAGAATCCTCGGAAGGAGTATATCTTGGCTTCAAACCTCTCAAGTGGGTGTTGTACTTCTCAGAAGTACTGTAAAAGAGGTCCTTGTGCTTCGGACCCATTTTATAACAAATTTTTCTGACTCTTGCCTGCTGGATTAGAGTCAGATCCCATTACATTCTTCTAGGATAGCTTGCAAATTCATATTGAGGTAAAGCCATAGACCTCGATATTTCTGTGAGGTATATGACTTTGTCTTCATATTTGAATATTCGTTCCTATTTTCTTGCCTTGGGCTGGGAAGTCTTCTTGATGGCATCCCCGAATAGGAAGGCAGGTTTCTTATGGACAACAATATCAAGACTTTCTAGAGGTTCCCCGTTCGTTAAACTCAGCAGGGTCTGGTTCTCTTGGGCCACGAGGATGGTCTTTCGTGCCTCAGGACCATCGTACTGAGGGAATATGACATGGAATAAATTCTTCTTGTACTCTGGGACATTAAATGTTGAAGCAAATCTTTCAGCATTAGGGTCTTCCCTGAGATCAACTGCAAAGAAATACACGAACAAAAGTTAGAAGCAACAACAGTGTACAAATTTATAAAAAGCAAACAATTAAGTTGCACAACATCCTGAGTTGTACGACATTCTGGGTTGCGAAACATTTTAGGTTACGCAACATCCTAGGTTGTGCAATAATTCAGTTACGCAACATCCTCAGTTGTGCGACATTTTAGGTTGAGCAACATTTTAGGTTGTGCAACATCCTGTGTTGTGCAACAATTAATTTGCACAATATTTCTAAGTTGCGCGACAACCTGAGTTGTACGACATATTGTGTTGCGTGAAACTTAAGTTACGCAACATCTCAGGTTGTGCTACATACTGGATTGGGCCACAACATGCTTATGGAATATTCTTGATTGTGCAAACAACTAAGTTACGCAACAGGATGCGCAACACAGTTCGTAAGAACGAACAATGCCCAAATAAAGCAACCACACCCTAACAAGGGGTGGCGCAGAGTTTGTGATGCGCCAAACATTCTAAGAAGAGGGGCGCAAGTCAATTAAAGATCAAGTCATCCTCCATAGGTCAAATTTGTTCGTTCTTGGTCACCTTCCAGAGCTGGGTTTGCTGTGTCTCATTGAGAAGAGGGTGGCACATACTGTGATGCACGGGTCGGCGGAGCACGAGTCGAAGGGCGGCGACGCTTTTCCCTTTGTCAGCGGCGGTCTTCTTGGGGGCCATGTCGTCGAGGAGATAGTCGGAGAAGAAGGTTGCAAGAGTTCAAAGAATTCTCTCAGAAGATTAAAGTGAAATTAAAGAATTACAGTCGGTTAAACATGGGTTATTTATAGCCTAAAGACAGAATCCTAACAGTCACCCTAAGTTGCACATAAAAATCATAACAGATTGTAATAGACTGCACGAGATAGGCGCAACTTGACACAGTAATTGTCACAATTCAAAGTATTTCGAAGTTTTGTGACATTTCAAAATTCAAAAACTTTGAAGGGGGTCTTGTAGGGCCTAAAAATCAAGTTGCTCCATGTTTTTACTACTCAGCAATCAAGTTGCACCCAAGAAATCAAGCTGCGCCACTGTATAAACCTCAGAGATCAAACTGCGCCACCGCTCAGGTTGCGCCAAATATCAGACTGCACCCAATCACATTGCGCCAAAGTCTACGTGGCGCCTGACAATAATTGTCATCATTAACTGACAGCAATAACAACTGACAGCACGATAAACGAAAAAAATCTCTTCGAATCCAGCAAAGCGTAGCGCTCGAGACAATTTGATGACAGTTATTATGCGCACTCTGTGAGTTGCGCCTATGCACAATCTAAACAAATTCTCCTCACATATTCAAATGCTGCCATGTGCCTGTGCACTGAGTTGCGCCTAGGCATAACCCAGTCAAGCGTAGTTTGACTCGTTGACTGAAGCTCGCGTAACTTAATAAAGTTGAGGCAACTTACGTTCTGAAGTAGGATGACGTGGCGTACATGCCACTAATCTCTTAAAACGTGTCCACTACTCTGTACACGACCATGCGTATCTCAATCACATAATGCCATGCGTCTAAATACAGTTAGTACATGTTCGAGTAACTGAATGATAGTTGGCACAACCTAAAGTGGCGCAGTTCAACCTCACGCACATCAGAATAACTGCTAAAACAGTTATTTCAAGAACTCTATAAATTGAGTTTCCAATTATTATCAAGGCATATCACAGAGATCAAGAGTTCTTACAAAAGTGCTGCTGCATTCTCTAGAGGCTCTAGTCTTCAAGTTCACATAGTCCAAAGGATAAAGCGATCGTCTTCTTATCGGATTCCTAAAGTTGTACTTCTCCAGAATTCATTGTACTTTGTACGATTCTTTTTAAGTTTGGAATAAACTTTTTATTTTTGCAAACAGAGGGTATCGACTATGATGAGATGTATGCTCCTATTGCATGACTTGAATCTATTCGGATGCTTTGCACCTTCGTAAATTTCCAAAACTATAAAAAAATTCAAATGGATGTAAAAAGTGCTTTTCTAAATGGTTTTATCAAAGAAGAGGTTTTTGTCAAGCAGCCCCCTGGTTTTGAAAATCACAAATTTTTCGACCATGTTTTTAAACTTAAAAAAGCTCTTTATGGCCTCAAACAAGCTCCTCGAGCTTGGTATGAACGCCTTAGTACTTTCTTACTTGATAAAGATTTTTCAAAAGGAAAAATTGACATTACACTTTTCATAAAATCCCTTAATAATACTGTTTTGTTAGTACAAATCTATGTAGATGATATCATATTTGGGTCTACTAATGAGGATCTATGCAAAAATTTTGTCAAGTGTATGCAGAACGAGTTTGAGATGAGCATGATGGGGGAGCTCAACTACTTCCTTGGACTACAAATCAAACAATGCTCGTAAGGTATATTCATCAGTCAGTCGAAGTATACAAAGGACATGCTAAAAAAGTTTGAGCTTGATAACATCAAACCTATCAGCACTAGTATGGCTACTACAACAATGCTGGAACCTGATGAAAGTGGCAAACCGGTCGATCAACGTAAGTATCGAGGTATGATTGGTAGTCTATTATATTTAACTACTAGTTATCCCAATATTATGTTTAGCGTTTGTTTATATGCTAGATATCAAGCTAATCCTAAAGAATCACACATGACCGCCGTTAAGCGTATCTTTAGATATCTTAAAGGAATGATTACGGTAGGCTTGTGGTATCCCAAAACCACTTCCTTTGACTTAATCGAATATTTCGAGGCTGATTTTGTGGGATGCAAAGTCGACCGTATGAGTACCAGCGGTACGTGTCATTTGTTAGGAAAGGCTTTAGTCTCATGGTTTAGCAAGAAGAAGAATTTTGTCACACTATCCACAACAGAATCTGAGTACGTCCCAGCTGGTCGTTGTTGTGCACAGATTCCGTGGATGAAGCAAACTCTTGAAGACTATAACTTACTATTCAAGCACATACCTATTTTTTGTGATAATACTAGTGCAATAAATTTGACCAAAAACCCAGTATGTCACTTACGCACAAAGCATATAGAGATTAGACATCATTTCTTGCATGATCATCAACAGCACGACACTATTAACTTAGAATTCATTGATACTGAACATCAGCTAGCAGATTTCGTTACAAAACCACTAGCCGAAGAGCGCTTTAATTTTCTTCGTCGAGAGTTAGGAATTTTGGATAAAACTGTCATATAATAAGTTGTACCTGCGTAAATAACGGTTATAATGTACATCATTCATGGTAACATTTCTTTGGGTATAAGTTGAAAGGGCCCTTCTGACAACAAGGCATAAAAGCCTAAGCAACACGGTGCACTAGTCTTCAGACTACAGCTAGCTGGGATCCGGCCCCTACAGCTAACCTAAAGCAGTTTCACTGTGATGATCATCGTTTTAAACAATATTTATTATATAGCTACACTATTTTTATGGCTTTTAACATTCAATATTTCAAATTCAAGAATTTTTCTATCAAAAATGACTTTTTAAACCCTTTCTGTTCTGGAGCCAAAGACACAGAACTTGGGCCGAACTCTGCCCTACACAGAGTTCGGGTCAAACTCTGTGTGCCCAGAATACCCAGCTGCTCCTGGCCATCCAATTTTTGATCTGACGGCCACAATTTAACCTGACCTGCTAGCCCTAAAGCTCATATACCCGAACTCTCTCTCTCTCTCTCTCAAATCACTTTTATCTTCTTACCTTCCTCAAAACCCTTTCTCCTCAATCCCTAACCCTAGAAAACTCAATTCTTAGGGCTATCTTTCCCCAAACTCAAGATTTAAGGGTTTTTGGTGGATCTTTTCCATCTCCAACTACTTTTGAGAGGTGTAACTCCTATTTTTCATCTTTTTCAAATTCATCTTTTCTTTATCAATGGCTCCAAAGTTATTTGGTAGAGGAAAGAGGTTGAGAAGTGAGGGGGCATCTTCATCTAACCCTCCTCCTCCCCCTAGTCATCCTTTGTTCAATCCACCACCTCCACCAAATCCCAATACCTACAATGAGCAAATTTTTGTCTCATTGGATGCATCCAATGAGTGGTACACGGACTTTCACTCACGTAGTGTGTTTTCGGGCCATCCAATAAACTTCACAATTCTTTTGGCATATGATGCACTTTTTCACGATTTATGCCTAGATGAACTCGTCACAACTTCATCTATTGTCTATCTCAATGCCATATATATGTTTTACTATAATTTAACATATGACGACACTAGGATTTACTCGTGCTGCCGGTATTGACATATCTTTTGGCGGTTTTGAACTTGCCGATTACCTTGACCTCTCGGAGCCTAACACTTGGAAAAAACTTGTTGATGCCCGATAGTTCCAATTTTCGGTGATACCACTCTCGAGGGTTTCAAGGATGCATTGTGTTCTCCTAACACACGTCCTCGCAAGCTTCGTGCCAAATATCTCAACAACTATTTTTATGAACTCTATCGGATCATCTTTTCCTCGATCTTGCCCAAAGCGGGACCTACCGATGAAGTCACTTATCTTGAGATATCGGCTCTATATCATCTTCACTTTTGTTTTCCGTTCAACTTCCCTCGCATGATGATAGATTGGATGATTCGTGCGAGACCAAAACCAAAATCCTTGGTCTATGCCATGTACCTTCCAAATATTTTTCGTGCCTTCAATATCCCTATTGATGACTGTCAGTCCTACATGCTCCTGCCTCTCCATCCAAGGCACGTAGGACTATTGCTGCTGCTGCATCCTCTGACTCTGATGCTCCTGAGCCCGAGCCTCCTGGTACTCTTGATTCCATCCAGGCGATGCTGCGCGATCGCTTCCGTTTGAAAGACAACTGCTGGACCCAGTTGGACTACCGTACCACCCTTCAGATGAGTGCTATCAGCAACTCGCTGTACGACCTCGAGTAAACCCTGGCCACCCATTCTACTATGTTATTCCCTATCATGCGGGACCCTTCTCGCAAAAGTTACCGTATTGATGACACATGGGTCAGGCTGTATCTGGACTCGGACACGGCCGTTGTTGACCCTCGTCACTCTGCCAACGACCCTTCAGACTCTGCTGGTACATCTCGTGCTCCATGATAGTCGTGGTTTATTACCTGCTGATATTGCTGATGTTAGGCTATATTTTCATTCTGCTTTATGTAGTAGTTTTAAAACTTTGAGTTGCAGTATTTATATTTCCTTCATGCATTGTATTTCTTTCAAAACTATGCACTTTGGTTCAGTATTAAGGTAAAAAACTGCTAGTACTTTCTCTCTTTATTGTTAAGGTTCCTAGTTGTGTGATTGCATGTATTCACTTTGTCTATTTTTATGGGTAAGCTATTATTTTATTTTGCTAAATAACAAAGGGGGAGAATACATGATATTTACTTTGGGAATACTTGATATATGCTTTGATCTTCTATATATATTATGTTATGCTTGCTTGGATTAGAACTTGTCTCAGGACATATCTATTTACGGGGGAGCCGACATGTTCATCTACGGGGGAGCTATCATCTTTATTCCATGCGTACAGATATGAATGTTGCGACAAACAAATATCGTATTTTTGTTAATTATCAAAATGGAGGAGATTGTTGAACCAAATTAGATCTCAGTCAACCTAATCCTGATAATTAACAAGATGATATCTGTTATAATCCAACTTGACACATCAAGCTCCAAAACAGAACGTCATCACATATCAGTTCAAGATAGACATCATTGACGGTTGCTTCGATAGTGCTGCTGTTACTTGTAAATCTGGCTAAGCTATTGTGTGAATGGGTTTAGGTTGAAGTCAACAAATTCTCCGATCAGAGAGAACTTTTTGGATCTTGATTCAACCAAAAACATTTGTTTGTGTATTCGATCTACAAACTATGAAGATGTCGATCTGAGCAATAATTTCTATGTTATCTTACGGAAGATTGTGGAGTTGACATATAACTACGGTATAGAGCCGGCTAGTAACATGTTGTTCAGGTGTGATTGGTTCGATCCGATCCAAGATCAAAGTTGAAAAATTGACAAGCATGGTCTTGTAGATATTAACTACCGGCGTCGATATCAAGGATACAAACCATTTGTCCTAGCAAGTCAGGCTCAACTAGTTTACTTCACTACTTATCCTAGAAGGGGAACAACTAGGTTGGACTGGTGGACAGTATGTAAGACTAAAGCCAAAAATACCTATGATGTTGACTAAATTGCTTATCAGGAGGACGGGCTACCTCTCGTAACAAATATAATTGATGCGGATACAACGAAAGTTCCATACTACACATCTAATCGTGTAGAAGAGGTAGAAGTATCCAAAGAGGAAAACGAAGTTGATAAGGAGAAAGAGAAATATGAGGACGCGGAGGACGAAAAAGATGAATTTTTAGAAGATGATTGAAAATAAAATAAAATGTAAAATATGTTTAACCACTAATTAATCTCCATGCAACAATGAATCTTCCACATTACATGTCTAATACTGTCATTTTGTTTAATCCCTAATTTAGGGGTGAGCATTATTCCGTTGTGGACTGAAAACCGAACCGAATAAGAGGTTCGGTTCGGTTTTAAAAAAATTCGGTTCGATTTCGGTTTTGAAAATACTAAATTTTCTTATTCGGTTTCGGTTTCGGGTTTCGGTTTCGGTCCAAAACCAAAAACCGAATAAGGAAATTTAATTAATATATATATATATATATGTGTGTGTGTGTGTGTGTGTGTGTGTGTGTGTGTGTGTGTGTGTACTATATATAAGTATTAATATATATAGGTATATACTAAATATATATAGGTATATACTAAATATGTCTATGTATATTTAGTTACTACATATATTAACAAAAAAACCTCAAAAAATTCAAAAAAAATATGAATAAACCGAATAAACCGAAAACTGAACAGATTTAATTTGGTTCGGTTTGATTCAGTTTTGGGCCAATTCGGTTCGATTTCGGTTTTGCTTATTCGGTTTTGGTCCAATTCGGTTCTGGGTTATTCGGTTCGGTTTAAACCGAATGCTCACCCCTACCCTAATTAACCTCTATGTTTCTATCAATCTATCCAGATGGCACCTATGACCCGAGCACGTCGCTTGAGAGAGGCACACATGGCTGTTGATGAGGTAGTGGTACCTCATGCTGTTGAGGAGGTAGTGCTTTCTCCTGCTGCTGAGGAGGTAGTGGTACCTAAATCATAGATGAAGGTCAAGGAAAAACTTCCTGCAACTATTAAGGAGGAAGTGATTCCTAAAGTCGAGATAGTTGTGAAGGAGGAGGTGGCATAAGAAGGCAGTTGCACCGGGAGTTCTAGTCATCCAGCTCCTATGGATATTGATCTTGCTGGCATGGATCGTACTTATGCACAATGGCTGAGGAGGGAGAACCCTCTGCGCCTGCGTAGAGGGTAGAGCAGTATGGTATGACTTTTGACCGGATTTGTTTCCGGTAGACTTATTTCTGGGTTAGACTTGGATGTTTTTACAACTCTTGATGTTTCTTATTTTCTGGACATGGTTATTATATAGATTTAGATGTTTTTAGATGCTATTATCTTGACTTGGTAGAAATTCAATGGAGGGTTGCTCCGGGTTTATTTTTATAAACTGTGATATATTAAATGCAAGGTTATTATCTAGAAATTCAACGGAGGGTTGCTCCGGGTCTATTTTTATAAATTGTGATATGTTAAATGTATGATTATTATCTAGAAATTCAACGGAGCGTTGCTCCGGGTCTATTTTTATAAACTGTGATATGTTAAATGTATGGTTATTATCTTGTAGATATCTATTTCTATCAGGTATGGCAGGACGCAGAGGATCGTACCACCGTGGCGGTAGAGGAGTATCCCGTAGAGGTAAAGATTCCAACGGTAGATGGAGTGGTACTCCGTTAGTGGATGACGGTATCGGTCCCTCGTCTCCTAGTACTCCAGTGTACCAGCCACTCAGATCTCAGTCTGCGTCGATGATACGTGGCAGTACTCCTGGGACGGACAATTCCAGGCCTGATCGTATTCCGTCCAGCAGCATTCCTCCTGCGGACGGCACTATAGAGACGGAGGAGCGGGTGGAGGAGGTCGCACCTACACCGTCTCCATATGATCCGAGCGATCCCCCATGCACCCCTCCGGACGAGACGATGATGGAGATTTGGTCTGACGGGCCTACAAAGTTATAAGTTAATTAGTTAACATTTATATATTTACTTATATTTGTATATTCATGAATTTCATTATCGTTCTGTAGATATCATCCCGTCAGTTCAGAGGACATTGGGGCTATTTCTGAGGTCCAACTACGGGGGCCCTTGGATCAACTACTCGGATGCCTCGGACGAGAGGAAGGCATTCTGGTTTACCCACTTCAAGGTAACTAAAGTATATTGCTTTTAGAATAAATCATCTTTTATGCATATTATATAACTAACTAATTTAATTCTTGTAGAAAATATATTTTTATTCACCACACCGGGATGAGACGATCGAAAAGCAATTTCCAGCCGTTGCCGCCAAGTTGATCCGGGATACGATCGACGACCGGAAGGCTCGAGATCGCTCCGGAAAACCAATCCAAAGCAGGATCACGCCCGAGTAGTGGACTGCCATGAAGGCTAGATTCGACGCTCCTAGGTACAAGAAACGGTCGGAGAAGGCGAAGGCGGCTAGGACGAGGGCAGGGAAGTGGTATGGTGGCTCGAGTCCCATGAAAAAATATTTTCGTCGCCTAGTATGTATTTTACTATAATATATTATTTTAACAAAAGTAGGAAATGTTTAATTTCAATGGCAAATAAATTATTATAACAGATAAAGAGGGGTAAGGACACCAACATGGTGGCCGTCTTCCTAGCCACCCATCGGAAGGACGGAAAGCTAATCGATGATCGGGCCATGCATAGCTATGTAAGTATTACTTTACGTGTCAGTAACTTTAGTATAACTTAAGAAATATGCAATATACATCCATAGATGTGGAACAACTAGGTTGGTAGTAAATATTGTGCTTATCGAGACGCACATTTTTCTAGGAGGAGTATCGTAGTCTAGAGCGTGAGATGACTAGTGCATCTACGGAAGGAGGGGCTGGTACTTTCGTACAGCCCCCTCCGGCTCGAACGTTGGACGAGCTCTGGATGACCGCCGTTGGTAGTCTTCAGAGGGGTACGTACTACGGTACGGGATCCTATGGTGCCTTTGTGGTAACATAGTTATCCAGGGCCACCTTTGCCAGTGTGCTTTCCCTACAACCCTCACAGGAGTCAGTCCGAGTGGAGGAACTCCATTGCCAGCTTACTGAGCTGTGTGACGAGCTATTGCGGAGGATTGCGGAGCATCAGACGAACGATACGGACCTCACCGCAAGAATTGATATGCTCGAGCGCACCATTAGGGAGACGGGCAAGAGGACGGATCGTGCCGTTCAGGCAGTATAGGAGAGGGCGGATCTTGTCTTTTACGCGTTTTACGGGTCACAGGTGACCATTGTCGAGCAGGTTTCGAGGCTGGCAGCTGTTATGGATTCCACCAAGTCCAGACTGCTAGCCATGGAGCAGACACTTCCTGGTCGTGCGTTGGCATCCACACCGACTGTAGCGGTTCCACCGCCTCCTCTTCCTTCTACTGATGAGTCGTCACCAGTGATGCTGACCCCGACGCAGTGTAGGTTCATGATGTCCCAGATACCGGGACTTCCTACTCCTCCTAATCTTGACCAGACGTATTAGTCCTTTATTGGACTTATTCATTTGTTGTGTTGGTGACCCATTGTTGGGTCTTTATGTATTTACTTTATACACTTACTTACAATTTGTTTTATGTTATGTTAAATATTATCAGACACACTTTTTATAGCCGTTTGGTAGTGGATTTGTATCCACCCGACTATTTCCTGTCTTTTTGATCGTTAGATTCTATTAATTTGATTATTGGTAGTGCATTTTATCATTTATCTCTATATTGGTTTATCGATGTTGAGTGTTCCACCGAAGGGGTTGGCGAACCCAGGAAATTTTGCGAATGGTTGCTCCGGGTCAATTATTTGTAAACTATCACTCTAAATGCAGGTACAATACTTTATAATCTAATTTTCATTTATATAAAAAGAATACTGCATTCTATTTTTTAACATTTTTTTGAGTTAGCGACGCTCAGCGACGCTTTGCGACGTAAGCATACGTCGCTAAGGTATACCGGAACGTCACAAACCTGAGAATCAGAATGTCACTGAACGTTGCAGAACATCGCAAAAATGCTGACGTGGCAAATATTACATGTCAGAAACTTTAGTCAGGCAACGTTGCTATCATCGTCGCTAAGTTCGTATCAATACGTCGCTATGCAAGTATCGTAACGTCACTGGATGTCGCCAAACATCGCTAAAATGGTGACATGACAATCCTAAATTGCTAGATGTGGAGTCGCTAAACGTCACTAAACTTTGCAATTTAAGTCGCTAACAGTTGAACTATCAGCGACAATTAGCAACGAATTTGTACGTCACAGATTAGCAACGTAATGTCGGTAAACGTCACTACTTGTGAAAAAAATCTAGGGACATGCTGCGTCGCAGACTTACGTCGCTATAGCGACGAACAGTAACATTTCTCAAGATAGCGACCATGTTTTACGCGATATTGTCAAAACGTCGCTAATTTCGTCACCAATTTATTTTAGCGACGTATTTTTGATGTTTAGCGACGTCATATGGCGTCGCTAATGTGACATATTTTGGTAGTGGGTACTATGGTTGTTCGGCTAGCAAAAAAAGGTAAGATGAAGATAGTTAGATTGTATCTTATTTTCGGTTGAGTCCTTAAAAAGGGGTGACAATCGAGGCTGCTAATTTAGTCCCACATCGGATAGAAGGTGGGATCATGAGGTGTATATAATTAGGATTGGTTCATGCCTTACATGAAAAATTTTCTTTCAATTCATATGAGTCCAGTCCAATATCGCACCTCATAAGCAACTACGGTTCGGGTCGTACTGTGTTCCAAACAAATTTTAGGGTAAAAAAGTATGTACCACTTGAAGATGATTGAGGGGCTATATATCTAGTCCCATGTTGATAACCATGGATCACTTGCTTTCTTATCAAGTATGGTTCATAAAGATGGTGGGATAGATTTGAAATCTTCTAAGAATCTTTCATCGTAATATCAATAAGATTGTGCTTGATCATCATGTTGAGAGGCTTGGGTTTGGATCGAGTTTTGGTCTCGTCCATATAAAAAATTACATGCTTTGGCCTGGGCCTATGGGCCTAAACCTTAGCACATATGTCACAAAACCCCCCTCATGTATTTAGTCGTGGTCGTATAGCGAGTTAGACTGAAGACTTAGCTTAACTATAAGCCTTATTGAGACGTGCAAAAAAGGAATTTTAGATACTAGATTTCGATAAATCTTTCAAGATGATGAGATTTTTTCTTTAAACGAGCCCTCTTGACGCTAGGCGAGGTCATAAACTTCAAAAAAATATGGACGACTCACCTTAGCCAAGTTTATTTCCTTCTACCTGAGAGATGCTTAGTACTACTGGGGCAGGCTGGTTCTGCCACAAGCATTTTTAATTCACTTTCTTTCAGTTAGAAACAACTTTAATGACTGTAATGCCCCGCTCCTAGCGGAGGCATTGTGTATGGATTTTGATATCGGTTTTTGGCTCGAGAGGAAGCCTTCAGTAAGAGTTCCCTTGTTGGGACAGGAAGACATATCATTATGGTGAGTGACAAGATGTCACTTTCTGATTCTTTCATGCTTAATAAAGAATCCATAAAAACAATGAATGCATGCTTGCTGTGAAGAATAAGTTCATAATCAGTCATAATGATAGTACATGACTCGATATGCTTTAACAGAAGAATTTGCTTGCTTACATGATGAAAGAATATTGCTATACTTGTTAAAGATAAAATATTTTATGCTAAAAGTTAGACTATTGCCTGATTGAAAGAATTGTTAACATGCTTGTTAAGAGAGAGAATGTTGTTATTCTTGCGTAAGTAAGAATAGTTGCATGTTCCCTTTATTGAATGCTACAAAGATAGAACTGTCACGACCCGATCCCAAGATGTTTGGGTCAAGTCGGATCATGCCCAGCCTACACCGTGGTGAGATGGGATAGTAAGCTATTTGTTCAATAGTTGAACTCATATGTCACAACATCTAAATTTGCGAAAAATTAAAACTTTTCATCTAAACAAACATGCATGTTTCTAAGGAAAATGTCGAACATAAAGTATTTATTACAAACTTCAAATATTGTTCTGGAAAGGAAAATGTTAAGCAGGAAACAAGGTAACTCCAACTATCTAAGTAGCTGACTTATTCTGGAAAGAAAAATGTTAAGCAGGAAACAAGGTAACTCCAACTATCTAAGTAGCTGACTCGGGTGCCTCCGGGGTGGTGTTCTTCAAGTTGGGTTCTAGGGACTCCTCAGGGTACAAAACAAGATCATAATAGCTATTGAAGAATAACTTTTCATCCTCAAACTTGCCCATGTTAAAAAATTAGGTTTCTAGAAAGGAATGAACAAGTACACAATTATAATCTCCAGTATTTTAATGCAATAAATGAATTAAGCATTTATAAAGCAGTTAAAAATATTTTTGATGTAATAAACAATTTAAATATTTAATTGCCAAAAATAATTGAAATATTGATGCAATGAGACAATGAAGCAATTGTGAGTTTGAATAGGTAGCTACTTGTGACAGGCTAGTAGATTCAATTTGTATTCTAGCATACAATCCGGCTTCAGCACACGTGCAAGTGTGGCTTCAGCTATCCACAATAACTATAAGGAGGCTTTGGTCACAAGTACTACGCTATTCTCCAATCCCCGAGTCAATATTTGAGTTCAAGAGGAGAACTCCGTGGCGCAATGTGTCAATATGCAATAAAACAAGTATTGATAAAAATATAAGAAATACGGTAGTGTACTTGCCTTGAGTTCTGTAACAGGGAGGTAGAGGTAATAAGGATCTCAGTCTAGTCCTTGGACCCGACATTAATTAAGAGTCCGGCTTATATCCAAAAACAACCATTTCTATGGTGTTCTAGTTACAATCTATAAATAAAGTCCTAATCATTTTCCTGGTTAATAATTACACTTAATGATTAATTACTCTAATGTCGTTACGTTATTTCCAACTGGTATACAGAGTCAATTTGTATAAAAAGAAGTCTGATTGCATTTATTTTAGAAAAGTAGACATCTCGATTATTTGGAAAACTTGTGTTTTATACTATATATATATAAAGCTATGTTTTTCCCTCTTAATGATAAAACATGAAGTTGTTGATATAAATATAAAACTTGTATTTTTACGTCATTCTTAATTATTGTGAAAAAACTTTTTTTCTTTTTTAGAAAATAAACGTTTCCAGTTTCATTTGTAGATAAACTAACGTGCAATATTTTTGACATAAAATACAGAAAGAGCTATGCTACTCCTAAGCTACCCAATACAAGGCTCAGAGAAAGAAGGAAAAAGGGGCTTATGCCCTTACAAAACGTTTATGAAAAATAATAAAAGAAAGTAAAATCCTAAGCTACGGCGGTCTCCCAAAAGACGGGACGGTCCAGTCAGAAGGCACGAGTGCCCTACACCTATGTAAACCCCCAATATTTTTTAATTAATTTAGTGTTTTAAAAATTATTTTTACTATATTATTGGCATTAAAGAGGTGATTGGTATATGTACGTATGTATAGATATATATATATAAATATATTATACGTATGATTGTGTGCTTGATATTTTAAATACTACTAAATATAGCCTATCTTTGTTACAGAATATTTTTGGTACTTGATTACGAATTATAAATTATTCTTGTGAATATATATATATATATATATATATATATATATATATATATATATATATATATATATATATATATATATATATATATATATATATATATATATATATATATATATATATATAAAATATATATATATATATATATATATATATATATATATATATATATATATATATATATATATATATATATATATATATATATATATATATATAGCAGAGGGTGGTGGGCCGAACCCCCCCACATTCAGCAGCACTTAGCCACGGGGTGGGGCCCGACCACCTAAAATAAAGAACTAGCAGCATAAGCTGCTATTATATCACCCGAGCCCCCATATTCGAGTCCTATACGAATAAGAGCGGCGGCAGCAGAATAAATACTGCTTCCGCGACCGAACCCTAACCCCCGAATTCTTATCCCACACCTGAAGCCTCGTCCCCGAGTGCCCTTCGCTGTTGCACGCAATCTTCGACCAGCCGTGATCGGCCCCGACCGCCGCACCGCCGTGGAACCCGACATCAAGACAGTGGTAGCGCCAGTATCTTTACGCAGCGAGGTAACCCCCTTTCTCGCCATCACCCTTCCTCTATACATGATCATTTTTGATTCTACAAACTCGTATAGGAAGCCAGTATAACCCTCTTCGCATCCCCTTTGATGGATTCCGACATCGTTCCTTAGATCGGTCGAAAATTTGACACGAAGTTGAGCTCGCATCGCTCGAAAAATAGAGCAACAAGGCTGTTCCAAACCTCAACTTAGAAGCCTAATTACGATCTAAGTATTAGGGTTTTTGATGAACTAATTGAAAATAGTAGTTAACAACATAAACGAGATTACAACGCAAATTTTATTCCTGCAGTTCGACCACTATGCACAAATTAAACTGCCGTTAAAGTTTGTCGAAAAGCTGCGTATAACATAGTAAATTTCAGAGAATTTTCCCTGATACGACATGCGCCCCGACAAACCGGGCGACGTGGTCCCGCGCTATACGCATCGAAAGGCGCGTATGGACGTTGTGGACGTGTGAAAACTGACGGAAACTCAGTTTCGTCGCATGTGCGCGACGAAATCAACGCGTATCCGTCGAGATATCCCGTATCGACGTTTTGCACACTTGCCCATAACTTCGTGTACAGTCGTCGAATCGAGACGAAACTTGCGCCAACAGGTCCGAATCGAAATTTTGGTCCTGTGTGCCAAGTTTGGTTCGATATTGAGAAAGTCGAATCGGAACCCTTTTTGGCGGGCCCGCGACCCACTCAAACGGGCAATTTTGTATGCGGCTCATCGGAATCCAAAACTGGACATACCATTGAGTTCCTCTCCTCAAACTGAAATCATAAACATGTAGTTTGACGACTTTAGAGACCGTAGACTTCGGTACGCATTTCGGTGCAAACGGGTCCAACGACGAACATCGTTTTGATCCGAAATTATGATTTTGCCCCTGTTTCAGAATTAGACTTTTGGACAGGAATTTCCTAGGTATATCTTTTACACCGAGTGTGTTTTTGATGTTTGTTTCAGCGTCCAAAGTTGTTTGGAGATTGTGACGTTTCTTGGCTGACATTGTGATTACTTGGACTTGCCACTTTGTACCATCAGGCAAGATACCTTGCCACCCTACACTGTGATTATTATATTTCTTATTTTCAGTTGTTATTTTTAGTATTTTGTTTCTTGATATTTAAACTGTGCGTCCAAGTCACACTTGGGTGCAAGCGACTCTATCGATCGTTTACCTCGTCTTATTTATTTCTCTGTATTGACTTAGTCTAGTGACCACCCATTGATGTTGAGGTATTGGTATATCTCATACGGTCTTGACACTTGTTGTATCACGTGATATGAGTCACATGTAGGACACGTACCCACGTAGTCGGCTTGCCACCGATACGTATGGAGCGTACGACGGATAGGAGTAACTGCCAATAGTATTACATGTTAGAAGACTTGGCGGTTACTAGAGGATCATATCAGTCATAAAGATGATGATACTAGGCATTAGGTGGGAGAACAATACCTGACGTATGGGCTTCTTTTGCACTTCCCTGATTACCTGTGCGCTCCTCCGGAGACGTAGGCTCCAGGTGCCCTCTGACGTTTCCCAGAGCGTTATGGACGTAGCCCCTTGCACATGGTACCCTCTGACGCTTCCAGAGCGTTATGGACATAGGCCCCTGGTGCCTTTTACGGGAACTATACCGATCCCATTTACAGCCAGGGCTCATGCGTCGAAGGATTGTATCTCAACTGCATATTCACAGTAGAATGGTTAGGAACCCGATTGCATGCATACCTTTTTCTCTTATTATATTATCACAGTTTATATGGCATGATGTTTTCTTGTATCTTGATATGTCCCCTGAGGACCTGGTTATCTCTCCAGGTTTAGACAATTTTCTGCAGGAGTACAGAGCGGCGTTGGAGCTATCCTACATCGATGACGAGGCAGTCTTTACTGATGACTAGTCTATTCTTTATTTGAGACATTAGTGGACATATTTTTATATCTCTTTTCTTTCTATTTTGCGGAGGTTGGACTTCGATCTTGTGAGACTATTTTTATAGCTTTTTGGAGTGAACATGTTCACCGGCTATCTTTTGATACTCTTATTTATTTATTTGGACTCTATTATGTTCTGTATTGAGCTGTGATGAGATTAGATTATGTTATTCTGGCCTATAATTATTTTATTTACAGCTTATGTGCTTATATGAGGATTCCATATATTGGAGTATTCTTTGTATATGTGCAGCTGACATGTTCACGTACTTGGTCCTACATATTTTGGGACTGGGGCGTTACATGTTTTTGTGGTAGCCCATGCAGGTCTACGTTAATATTGTTGGGTTACATGACTGTGCCCAACAAGCCTGCATATAGGAATAGGAATATCTCATCCAGAACTACTACTATCTCTTGACTTCCAATCTTTTCGAAACTTTCTTGATTATTCGATTTACTTCATATCTAATCTTTCCTAATATCAACTTATCTTCTTCGTGCCAACAGTATGCATTTAAGAAGCGGACACACTTCTTCCTTGGCCCTCATATCTGGTGAAGAGGCTACTCCGGAGGGACAGAATCCTCCCATAATACCATACCAGCCAGGACGGTCGCAGCCTACTAAGACACCAACGACAGAGTACCCAGAGATCACAACACCTACAGGCAGCCAGGCTGGGCAGACTACTACCATACCACCAGAAGGGAATGTACCTCTGCCTCCACCACCACCATTCCTTCAGCTGTTTCCTCCACAGTTGGGACCTCAGATGCCTCCACCACCGACTGATGGGAGCCCTACTTCTCAGTTTACGTATGCCATATTGCAGGCTCAGTGGCAGCAGACTGAGTTGATGAGACAGACGATGATGGCAGCATTGGCTAGACCTCTACCACCACCTCCAGTACCAGCACCAGCACCACCTCTACACCCTTATGAAGGCTCTATCAGAATTTCACAGATATGAACCCCAAGGCCTTTAGTGGAACAAATAAGCCATTAGAGGTGTCACAGTAGCTTATTAGTACAGGAAAGTTACTGAAGGCATCCCAGTTGCCAGCTCGAGATTGGATGACAACAGTGGACCTACTGTTAGAAGACAATGCTCACCACTGGTGGAAGGCGAAAGAGAGACGATTAGGCATTGGGATCACCTGGAAGCAATTCTATGATGCATTTTATGAGAGATTCTTCCCTATTTCATGTTTGAGATGGTCTCTATGACCAGTTCCTACATCTAAAACAAGGGAATATGACAGTTGATGATATGACTCGGAGTTCAATTGCCTGAGTCGATTTGGTGCGGGACTGATTCCGACAGAGTTAGAGAAGGCAAGGAGATTTCACCAGGGGCTTGCACCGGAGCTCAAGTCTTATACGACTATCCAGTCTCGAGTCTCCCATTCAGTTGTCCTGGAAGAAGCTCGTGCTCAGGAGATCCTTTGTAAGGAGCAGCAGCAGACATCGAGACGACACACCCCAGCAGTTACACCAGCCCGAGCCACCCAGAGTGGACCTATTAGGAAGGCCACAGGACAGTTCCAGCAGAGGCCCTCACCTTATCAGAAGCCCGTTTGCCATTACTGCAGAAAATAAGGACATCTCCAGAATGACTGCAGGACTCGCCTTGGATATGCTTGAGATGTGGATCCAATCAGTACATGCTCAAGGACTGTCCAGAGCAACATGCGATAGTACAAGCTCGGCAGAACTCGAGGCCCACAGCCCCAGCTCTTCTAGCACCTCGGCCTGTAGCAGGAGCACCTCGTCCACCATTGCCTCTCCAAGACGTACAGTACAACAAGGCCAAAGCTCAGGGCCTAGGACAGAATTATGGGCAAGTATTCTCACTTGCTGTTGAGGATATAGAGACAGAGGTAGAAGTTATAGCAGGTATGGTTTTAGTTGCATCTTTTCCTTCTATTACCTTATTTGATACTGGAGCCACATATTCATTTATAGCCACTAGTTTTGCCACTAGACACAGCATTCCTATCACACCTTTAGCTAAGAATGTTAAAATCCTCACTGGAGGAGGAGTTGTGCCTATTAGTGGTGTTTGTAGATATTGTCCTGTAGTAATAAGTGGCCGAGAGATGATGGCACGACTTCTGTATTCCCTATGCCGACATTTGATGTGGTTCTTGGAATGGACTGGTTGAGCCAGCATTTCGCTCTCATAGACTGCCATAGGAGCAGTATTATCTTTAGACCACCGAATACGACAGAGTTTGAGTTCACCAAAGAAGATGGAGAGAGTTGTGATACACCCACATCGGAGACTCATATGATGATGCATGACACCCCTCAGCACCCTATTATCACCGAGTTTGAGGATGTATTCTCCGAGGAATTGCCAGGACTACCACCTGATCGAGATATTGAGTTTTCTATTGAGCTTATTCCCGGAGCAGAGCCTATTTCATCTCGAGTATATCGTCTGGCCCCCAAGGAGTTGGTAGAGATGAAGACGCATATTGATGACTTATTAGAGAAGGGATTTATTCGTGCCAGTGCGTCACCATGGGGAGCACCCGTTCTTTTTGTGCCTAAGAAAGATGGGATAGTGCACATGTGCATCAACTACAGAGCATTCAATACAGTGATGGTGAAGAACAAGTATCCTTTGCCGCGTATAGACGATCTATTCGATCAACTGAGTAGAGCAAAAGTATTCTCCAAGATTGACTTACGATCAAGCTATCACCAATTAAAGGTTCGAAAGGAAGACATTGCAAAGACGGCCTTTCGATCGAGGTATGGACACTACGAGTTCTTGGTCATGCCTTTCGGTTTGACCAATGCTCTCGCAGTTTTCATGAATTTAATGAACAAGATCTTTCACCAGTACTTGGACAAATTTGTAGTAGTCTTTATAGACGATATCTTGATTTACTCCAAGAGTCAAGAGGAGCTTGAGCAGCATCTACGGATAGTTTTGGGAACGTTGAGGAATGAGCGACTTTTCGCGAAGCTTAGCAAGTGTGATTCTTTCTCAAGGAGGTATCATTTCTTGGTCATACTGTTACGGGTGACTGTATATCAGTGGACCTATAGAAGACCACAGCAGTCAAATCATGGCCTGCTCCCACATCAGCTTCTGAGGTGAGAAGTTTTCTCGGACTTGCGGGTTACTACTGACGGTTCGTAGAAGATTTCTCTCGAATAGCGGGGCCTATGACTCGATTAACTTGCAAGGATCAGGAGTTTGTATGGACAGATGAGTGTCAAACCGCGTTTGACGAGTTGAAAAAGCGATTGACCACAACACCGATCTTGACACTACCATCGGACCCAGGAGGATTTATGATCTATAGTGACGCATCTGGGAAGGGATTAGAATGTGTATTGATACAGCACGGGCGTGTAGTAGCATATACATCGCAACAGTTGAGAGTGCATGAGAAAAATTATCCGACCCATGATCTAGAGCTCGCAGCGGTTATCTTTGCTTTGAAGCTATAGAGACACTACTTATACGACGAGAAGGTTGAGATCTACACTGATCATAAGAGCCTCAAGTACGTGTTCACACAAAAAAAGCTGAATATACGACAGCGACGGTGGTTGGTGTTGATGAAGGATTATGAGATCGAGCTTCATTATCATCCGGGCAAGGCTAATATCGTGGCAGATGCATTAAGCCGTAAGCTCATGGCACACTTTTTGACTACGCAGAAGGAGTTGATTAGAGACTTGGAGCAGCTTGGTATTTAGGTAGTATTGCCTGGAGCAGATGGAGTATTAGCCAACCTCCAAGTGCAATCAGCATTGGTAGAGCGCATCAAGGCAGCATTGCCTAATGATGCTAGATTTCGACGGCTCAGAGAGAGGACTGAAGCAGGAGAGCAGACGGGTTTTGAGGATCCACTTAGATGGGACATTGCGATGTGGTGATCGCATTTATGTACCCAATGGAGAGCTACGGCAGGAGCTGATGGCAGAGGCTCACAGTTCGACTTACTCAATTCATCTCGGAGGAACCAAGATGTACCGCGACTTACGACAGTATTATTGCTGGCACGGAATGAAGCGAGAGATAGCTCATTTCGTTGCCAAGTGCTTGGTATATCAACAAGTGAAGGCGGAGCACCAGAGGACGGTCGAATTATAGCAGCCGCTACCCATTCCCGAGTGGAAGTGGGAGCACATCACTTTGGATTTCGTCACGAGTTTTCCTCGGAGTCCTAGGGGACGTGACGCAGTGTGGGTGATTGTTGATAGACTTACCAAAGTCAGCCCATTTCTTACCTTTTAGAGTTGGCCAGTCGACAGAGGTATTGGCAGAGATGTATATGGAGCAGATTGTGAGATTGCACGGTGTGCTGTTAGTATGTGTCGGACCGCGACTCGAGATTTACCTCACATTTTTGGAGGAGCTTGCAAGGAGTTTGGGCCCGATGAAGTTTAGCACAGCATACCACTCAGACAGACGGCCAGTCAGAGCGCACTATCCAGACACTAGAGGATATGTTGAGAGCGTGTATGCTTGATTTTGGCGGTTCATGGGAGGACCATCTCCATCTTGTTGAGTTTTTCTACAATAATAGCTATCAAGTGAGCAAAATGGCTCAGTTTGAGGCATTATATGGTAGGTAGTATCGGTCTCTGTTTCTTGGCGATATAGGAGAGCGACAGCTATTGGGTCCCGAGTTGGTCTAAGCACGGTGGAAAACAGTGAAGAAAATCAGGGCCACTACGAGCAGCGCAGGATCGGTCAGAAGCAGTGGACAGATAATCGTCACGACCCTTGGAGTT
>JANAVB010039858.1:0-20007 GCA_029216955.1 Iris pallida | reverse complement strand
GTAGCACCCTCAGTAATTAACATCAGATCTGGGGTTATATAGCATAAATCAGTAACAGATTTTGTAACCAACTAACTAATTTAGTTACTCACCAA
Source organism: Iris pallida (assembly GCA_029216955.1). Lineage (NCBI taxonomy): Eukaryota > Viridiplantae > Streptophyta > Magnoliopsida > Asparagales > Iridaceae > Iris > Iris pallida. The sequence continues at coordinate 19,912 of JANAVB010039858.1, read as the reverse complement.
CTAATTAGTTAATTAACAACTAACTAGAAATAAGGAATAATACTAATCCCTCTCTCTTTATAATATGGTTAAAAGCCAATAGCAACCGCTGAAAGTAAAGTGACAGCCCAATTTGTAAAACAGAATATTAATAGTTACAAATTAATTAATATAACACTCAAAGTATAATTTAATTACTAATAGTCAACTACATCTTTAATTAATGAAAACAAGTTTTAATAATTTAACTTAAAATTGAATTGATAATGGAAATATTACTCGGGATTAATAATACTAATTGAAAACAAGATTATAGTTTTCTTATAAGTCGAACCTATTAACCAAACCAGGTTTTTATAAAAATCTAATACTTTTCTAAAACAAAAAATTTAGAAAATGATATAAACTATACAAAAATGGGTTTAGGGAGTTACAAATCTACCCCCTTACAAAAATTTCGTCCTCGAAATTTCAAATGGCGCAATAGACACTATTAAGATTGTCCAAATACGAAAACTTGAAAATGATTAAAGTTAGGTAAACATAGGATCCGAATCATTACAACTAGCAAAATCATTATTTTCCAGAAATGATCAAAGTTAAAAAAACTAGGGTTGTGTTTGTTTCACTGCAATGTAATCGTAATCGTAATGGAATTGAGTTTGTAATGTAATTGTGTTTGTAATGTAATGGAATTACAATTAAATTACCATGTTTGGTTGGAACATGTAATTAAACCATGCAATGTAATACCAATTACATTCAAGTGTTTGGTTTACCATGTAATGTAATCGAATAATAATTATTATTTGTATTATTTTGACAAATATACCCTTAATATTTATATGTATATTTTTGGTCAAATTTACTTTTATAATAAAAAAAATCCAATAACCAAATTAAATAAAATATCACATCGTACCATGTAAAAAGTTAAAAAAAAAATATCATATAAACTAGAATATTCAATAAACTCCATTCCATCTCAGAAAGCAAATTCGATAACCAAATAAATAAAACATCACATCGTATCATGTAAGAAAATAGAAAAATAACAATGATATAAAATAAATCTCATTCCATCTCAGAAAAAAGTTCAAATAGTTATAAACCAGAACATTCATATAGTATCATATAACAAATGATCAAAATAATATCTCATCGTATTAAGTAACTGACATATCCGGTAATCAAATAAAATATACCAAATTCTCCGCAAACTCTACAAGACTTATCACCAAATTTTCTCTCTTCATCAGAAAGACTAAAAAACAAGTTGAGTTTGCTAGAATCACAACCAATAAAAAAGTGTGCTATGTGCTGCTGCTGCTTCTTCCCAATAGTCCTCCTATTCTTCGTCAGCCTTTCCTCTTCTTAATAACAACTCATCCAAATGAGATCAATTTGTTCAGTATCAAACACTACCAAGATCGCAATTTTTTGTACCAACCGTTCAAGCTGTAAGAAATATAAAACAACGAAAATAACAACCTTTGTTGATGCCCACGGTTAGAATGGCGATCGGATCTCTTTCCTACCTCTTTGTCGTCCTAAAAATTACAGAATCATGGCTTTTATGAACCGTTTGAAAGAAAGGAACGGAGAGAAAGCACAAAGGAAGCACTTTTTTTGAAGCTGAATGGTGATGCGCATCAGTCCTCCCTTCCTATTTGTTGCATCAAAAGCAATGATCAAGATCACGACTTTTCTCCACTATTTTGCTTAAAATAAGCAGCATAATAATAAATTAAAAAAAAAACCTTTCTCGATGCCCATTGGCTGGAATGGCGACTTTTCTCTCGCCCAGAAGAAACAACCTTTAGAATTACAGCAAGAAACAAGAACAAGCATTCAAAGAAGAGCGAGCATCAACCGAATATTTGGAGACAAAGTAGACGTGGATGGAGTGGACTGACCTCAGCCCAAGTTGATCTAGAAGAAGACTCGATGGCTTTGTTGCCACCATCATCATCTTGTTCTTCTCCTCTACCAAGTGCTACTTTAATCAAGACATGGGTTAAACCATCCATGAGTTCTTCTCCTTCTCTACTATTGGGAGAATGGAGGAGGAGGTGGTGCCAATGGGAAGCAGAGGAAGGAGGAGGAGGAGGAGGGAGGCGGAGGGGGTCATCGTCCGTCGCAGCCGGCGGTTGAGAGAGAGAACGGAGAGGAGAGGGGGCGGCGGGGAGAGAGAACGGAGAGGGAGGGGATGTAAATTTTTTTCTAGGTTTTGTTTCTTCAGATCGGGATTGAGAGAGTTTGATATTTGTTATAAGGGCAAACTTGTAATTTAAGAATTAAGGATGTAATGTAATTAGGATTACATAGGTTTTCTGATGTAATTGATTTGAATAGGAATAGATGTAATATAATCAAGTTTGTAATTGGAATTACATTACATCTCGAAAAAAATTGTCCAACCAAACATCGTAATTAAGAATACGACGTAATGTCAATTACATTACATTGTCCAACCCAGCAAACCAAACGAGCCCTAGGCATGATAAATCTTGAACAAGAGAAAAATTAAAATTTACGCATAATAGAATATCATCAAAATGACATAGTCATAAAATTATGACCTAAATCCAAAAATCGTTTAGGCATGACAAGCACAATTATGACTAAAATTCAAATCATTTAAACACAATTTAGCAAATATATGGTCAAAATTATTTAAGCTTGATGTAATCACAACTATTAAAGTCATAAGTGCAATAACTAGAAAGATGTTACGACTAAGAATAAAATAAAGGATTTTAAAAATTTGGACTTGACTAGAAATCAAATTTAGCAAAATCAAATTCTAGTATGATCAAAAATCATTTAGGACAAAACCATTCAGGAATCAAAATCATATAGGTATGTTCATTATCTTGGTCATAATAAATTTGAGGAAAACAAAGAAAATTTTTCTATAGGAAACCTAGGGTAACAAAATAATTTCTGAAAATTGGATCAGCTGCTACGACATTTAAATAAGGCCAAAAAAATAAAAACAAATCAAGATAATTTTTAGTAAGTCGTCAATGGCAATAAAAGATCAAGCATGGTATATTTCACGGACATAGTCTCAATAGTATCCGGAAACAATATATATCTGAAATCACTTTGCCTAGAGTTCATGCCCCTCCTATGTAGTGTACATCTGGCTGCAGTGAACATTTGACTCCATGACTTGAATAATGATAAATCATTGAATGTTTCTATCAACTTTATCCATATTATCGGGACAACTGAAGCGATCAAAATATTATATTTTTAGGACATAGCCTCAATAATATCTGAGAACCTATAAATACCTGAAATTACTTCGACTTAGAGCCCATGTCTCACTAGTGTGCAGTTGGATACAATGAACCTATGGTATCCATAAATCAGATAAATGACCGCAGTGCGCATATGCTACGTCATAGTCTGTCGTCGAATACTCTCTCAACTTTATCTATATGAATTCCAAAAGATTTTATGAAAATTCAACGAGTTCTAAGTCCTAATCATGATGGAAAGTGAAGTTATCTGTTCAAGGAGTTTTGTTAGGTACCAAGAAACAAACAGTAGGATAAGGAGTCTACAGAAACAAATATTGAATAGGTAATAATGACTCGAATTGCAACAAGAAGGTTTTAGAAAATCTAAGTGCTAAGAAAAAATCTTAAGGAAAGATCAAATATTATTAATACAAATTATTGTATAATTACAGAAGCCTCAAGTGCAGAAAATCGATAATCTTGATGTTGCATGTCTGAACCACTCTGAAAAATAGGAAACTAGTTAGATATGGCCTAACTATAGGATAATAAGCAAACTTAATAAAATTATACCCATAACTATTTTCCACGGATCCTATGCTGTGATGAGTTTTTCCTAGTCTAGAAGGTTCCCTAATAGTACTCTATAGCCTAAGTACCATTAGGACTGACGTGCATAGGCCACCACTAAAACTATATCACGACCCGCTTCCGAATAATCGAATACGAGTCGGACACACCCAGCATACGTTGGAAGACGCAACATAGTAAGCTGTACAAGTCTAAGGAAAACTCCAAGTCATATGGTAATATAAAACACCACAACATCTATAAATATTTTCGTAAGATATCACCACAATCCACTAAGTCATTTGAGATAATTATACAAAATCATCCGGAGACAAATCTGATAAAAGAATAAAATGTATAACTATGAAATCTCAGTACAATATCCAGAAGTAAAGTCTAAACAAATCTAAGAAATGCACTAGATCCTGCAACTCCAATGATGACATCCTGCTCAATATCGCCTCAAGCTCACCTGTAATGTATCCTGTTAGAAAAAGAGCAAAATACAACCCCGACAAGAAACAATCTACAATATAATCTAAAATATACACGGATAACAATATGGAATAAAGTAAAATATGAAACAATGGTACAAGAACTGGAACATGAAACTATAGTACAAGAACTGGAATAATAAACAGGACAATCAATGCAAATGTGAATTTGAAATATTAAACTAATGTGTGACCGGCTGAACCACAATATCACAATAAGGTTCGACTTAATCGTACGTGAGGTGTACGATTAGACTATTCACAAAACCTAGCTAGGGTTGTGGTCACACACTAGTCAATATTTTTCCAATCCCCACAAGAAACAACGAGACACAATATGATGAACAAGGCACAATACAATCATGTGAATCTCGTGTCCAATATGAGAACATGAAGTATGACAGGAATACCAAGTAAAAGTTTAAGTCGGTGTACTTGTCTTGCTTTGTTGTAGGATCAGATCCAATGTCCAAAAAATTTGTGTCAATGAGGCACAAATATTAGTTTAGAAAATATTCCACAATTTCTATTTAAATCTATACTTTCCAAACCATTCTTAAATCCTATTAAACAAAACCTATGTCTAATTTAGCAATTTCTAATCAATTACCTTAAGCTATTTGGGCTCGGTCTACAGTATGATGTTTCAAAACTATTATAAGTAAGGGTCGTCCAAAATCTATTCTAATTATAGGGAGCCTAGTAATGTCCAATTGCTCCCTGGCCATAGAATTGGGCCTACAGTCCTCACTCAAATCCATCCAACTTTAAAATTTAGTAAACCCAAGCCCATTCCTAGATTAGGTTTAACCTCGTCCTTGAAGAGAGAGAGAGAGAGAGAGAGAGAGAGAGAGAGAGAGAGAATGACAGCAGCCATTCTAAACAAAATTTCTATAGAGAAATGGAACGAAGGAGAAAGAAGGATAATAGAGGTTCGAGAAGGAGGCGGATCACAGCTTACCACGAGACTCGGTCAGCGGTGCCAGAGCTCAGCCAGGAAGCGATGGGATCCGGTCACATGCTGTGTCATACGTGGCTCGAGGACAAGGCGGTGGACGACGACGCTCTTGTTAGCCACGTCGAGATGCAAAATCGATAGAATCTGGGGAGAGGCGGTCGAAGGCTCGACCATGGCGGTGATGCTGGTGATGGCCGGATCTAGCGGCGGCGGCTAAAACCCGTTCGTCCAGGTTTGAGCGGTGGCAGAGGCACTTCGGGGAAGACACACCACTCTGTTGGGAAAGAAGCGCGGAAACCTTTCCCCAAACCGGAGAGTACCTGCGAGAGGACCGAGCAATACAACGCACGAACCCAAAAATAGCCACACAAAAAAATAATCATGCAGACACAGAGAATTTTTGACGTGGAAACCCTTGCGGGAAAAAAAACCACGGGACGATCGGAGTCCAACCCTGAGAAGCCTCCACTATTGGAATAGAAGAATTACACCCTCTACAAACTCCTCCCGATCCAAATCGGATCCCCACAACACTCAGAGATAAGAACAATGATTACAAGGCTACGAAGAGCGAGAACGACGAGTAGAGATTACCCGAACACGATCTCCTTCGAATGGCGACCTTCAATCCTCCGTCTTCTTCTCCGAAGTTGTAATGGCACTCTTGCCTCCTTCTCTCTCAAACTTGTGTTGTCCAATACGATTATCGATAATAAATTAGGGTTGAGAAAACTCAATATATCTCCCTAATCCCGCAACCAACCTGGACCGTTGGATTAGATCCAATGATGAAAACTCATCCTGAAATCCGCTTCAGCCCCCCGACACACAGAGTTCGGCCATAACTCTGTGTGGAGCAACCAGCACTGATGGCCAAACCCTGGAACGGCCAGACCGAGTTCGGCCAGAACTCGGCCTGGGACCGAGTTCGGCCCGAACTCGGCAGACTTGGTCCAGAACCCCCTTTGGGGCAGCAGCAGCAGTAACAACTACTCCCGAGCTTCTCCGACATCGGACGGCGCTCGTCGCACTCCAGGATCTTCTCCACATAGGTTGGGAACCCCACCCACTCCAACAAATCTCCCCCTTCACAACTATGGGGAGGACATCGTCATCCCGACGATCTGCCTGCAGTACTCAAACTTCCCTCTTGGTAGAATCTTCGTGAACATATCAGCTCCGTTGTCATCTGTATGCACCTTCTCAAGCTCCGCGTCCTTTTTTTCAACCACATCCCGTATCCAATGATACCGAGTCTCGATGTGCTTGGACCGGCTATGAAACGTCTGATTCTTCACAAGATGGATAGCACTCTGACTGTCGCAAAGCAAAGTATACTGCTCTTGCTTCAGTCCCATTTCCTGCAACAGCTTCTTCATCCACAACAGCTCCTTGTAAGCCTCCATCGCCGCAATGTATTCCGCCTCCGTCGTCGACAAGGCAACATACTTCTGCAATCGCGACTGCCACGACACTGCTCCTCCCGCAAATATCATCACGTAGCCTGAAGTCGATCGCCTTGTGTCTACATCTCCAGCCATATCAGCGTCGGTATACCCAACCAGCTTCGGCTCGTCACCACCAAAGGAAAGTCTCCAACCAGCAGTGCCCTGAAGATATCATAGAATCCACTTGACCGCACTCCAGTGTACCCTTCCAGGATTCGAAAGATACCTGCTAACCGTATCAACTGCATGAGCAATATCTGGCCTCGTACACACCATGGCATACATAAGGCTTCCCACAGCTGAGGCATATGGAACCCGCTCCATATCTTCCTTTTCGTCCTCGGTAGATGGATACTGCTCCTCAGTGAACTTAAAGTGAGCCGCGAGGGGGAAACTCACTTTTCTTCGACCCGTCCATCCCGAAACGCTGAAGTACCCGGTGAATGTACTTCTTTTGGGACAAGTGTAGCAGCTTGGACTCTCTCTCTCGGCTGATCTCCATCCCAAGAATAGTCTTCGCTGCGCCCAAATCCTTCATAGAGAAGGCTGCGCCCAGTTGGTGCTTCAACTCCGCTATCCTAGTGGCATTCCGACCCACTAATAGCATATCATCAACATAGAGCAATAAGATGATAAAATCATCATCGGCAAAGTACCTCACAAATGCACAATGGTCCGACGTCGTCCGTGCATAACCATGCTCCCCCATAAACGACTCAAACTTTCTGTACCACTGCCTCGGAGCCTGCTTCAGACCATACAAGCTCTTCCTCAACCGGCAGACCAAATGTGACTTGCCCTTCTCACAGAATCCCTCCGGCTGCTCCATGTACAACTCCTCCTCAAGATCACCGTGGAGGAACGCCGTCTTCACGTCCATTTGCTCGACCTCCAAGTCGAAATTGGCTGCTAATGCTAGGACCACCCGAATAGACGAATGCTTGACGACAGGCGAAAAGATTTCATCATAATCCACGTCTTTCCACTGACCGTAGCCCTTGACTACCAGCCTCGCTTTGTATCGAGGGCGAGTAGCATCATCCGTCTGCTTCACTCTGAACACCCATCGATTCTTCAAAGCCTTCTTGCCCTTTGGCAACCGCACCAGATCATAAGTAGAATTGGTGTGCAAGGAACTCATCTCCTCCTGTATAGCTACCATCCACTCATGCCTGTGTTCGTCTTCCATAGCCTCTGCGAAACTTTCGGGCTCTCCTCCGTCAGTCAATAGCACATACTCATCCGGCGAGTATCTCGTAGATGGTCGACGATCCCTGTTGCTCCTTCTCAGTGGAGCCACTGGTGCTGGCTGTATACCGACAGCCTCCTCCCCTTCAGGAACTGCCTCCCCGGCATGCTCATCCTCCTGAGGGACACCCTGACCACCATCAGCAGGCTGATGATCAAGGTTGGGAGCAACTCCATGTACCGGCTCCCCCATAACTGGATCCTCTGCGATGTCCTCTGAAAACTGCTCGAAGCGAAATGACTCTAACTCAGGCAATTCCTCAGCCTCAGAAGGCGTCTCGAAATCCTGAGTGTTGGTCATGGTCTGATCCTCGACGAACACCACGTCCCTGCTTCTGTAGAGCTTTCCTTCCACTGGGTCGTAGAGTCTATAGCCAAACTCATCCCGACCGTAGCCGACAAAGACGCATCGCCTCGTCTTCGGCTCAAGTTTGGTCCTCTCGTCCTTCGGTACATGCACGAAGGCCTTACAACCAAACGCCCGCAGGTGACTGTATGACGGCTCCTTGCCGTACCATACTTTGTCAGGCACATCACCCTGCAAAGGAGCACTAGGAGACAAATTAATAATATAAGCAGCTGTGAGAAGAGCCTCACCCCAATAACTGCCCGGCAAGTTTGCTTCTGACAGCAAACACCGCACCCTCTCCATCAGTGTCCTGTTCATGCGCTCCGCTACACCATTGAGCTGAGGTATCTTTGGCGTAGTCTTCTGGTGTCGTATCCCTTGCTCTCTGCAATACGCATCAAAGGGACCGATGTATTCGCCGCCATTGTCGGACCGAACACACAACAACTTCTTGCATTCTCCCTTTCAACAGAGGCCTGAAACTCCTTGAAAGTAGGCAGCACCTGATCCTTGGTCTTTAAGGCATAGACCCAAACCTTCCTGGAATAATCATCAATAAAAGTCACAAAGTAAGAAGCACCACCAAGAGATTTTACCTTCATAGGACCGCAGACATCCGAGTGAATCAACTCGAGCAACGCCGGCTTCCTCGAACTTGGGTAACTTTGGAAAGACACCCTATTTTGCTTTCCAGCTAAACAGTGCGTGCATTTCTCCAACTTTGTTGACTTGAGCCCCGGAATCACTTTTCTGTTCACCAAGTAGCTCATCCCCTTCTCGCTGATATGGCCGAGCTGCCTGTGCCACAACTCGGTAGATGCATCACTGACTGCGTTCACCTCCTGTGCCCCCTCTGCGCTCCCCTCCATATAGTAGAGACCGGACTTCTTGCTTCCTCTGGCAATCACCATCGAACCTCTGGAAAGCTTCCACTGACTATTCCCGAAGAGACTGAAGAATCCCTCGTCATCCAACCTTCCAACCGACACCAGGTTGAAACGGATATCAGGGACATGACGAACATCCTTGAGAACAAGAACCGCACCCATCTTCGTTCTCAAATGCACATCTCCAACGGCAACCGCCTTCGGCACATCTCCGTTGCCCATCTTCAACACGCCACAGTCGCCTGTCGTGTAAGTGGCAAACAGTGCCCTATTGTGAGATACATGTGCTGAAGCCCCTGAGTCCACCAGCCAAGAATTGTCATCGCAGGCGAGGTTAGTAATGACCTCATCACCTATAACGATCACATCGCCTACATGCATCGAGGCCGCCGCTGTAGTGTTCTCTTCTTGCTTTCCCTTGTCGCCCTTCTTCTCCTTCTTCCAAGCGAAACAATTCCGCTTGATATGGCCCTTCTTACCGCAATGGTAACACTCTGAGTCCTCGTAACGACCCTTGGACTTCCCCCTGCTCTTGTCTCTGCCACCACCTGGACCCTTGCTTTTGCCCCTTCTGCGGCTCTCTGAAACAAGTGCCTCTGAGTGGTGGGATGTGGATGAAGTGCCCTGAGAACATCTCCGCATCTCTTCATTCAACACCCCGCTCTTGGCAAACTCCAGACTGACCACGCCCTCTGGAGCAGAAGCGATCATAGATACTCGTACGGTCTCCCACGAGTCTGACAATGTACACAGCAGCCACAGTCCCTGAACTTCGTCGTCGAACTTGACTCCCATAGAAGATAGCTGGTCAACCACACCCTGGAACTCACTCAAGTGATCCGAAATAGACGCCCCATCCTTGTATCGCAGACCCATCATCGTTCGGATCAGGAACAAATAGTTTACCCCGGTCATCTTCGCATACAAGGATTCCAGCTTATCCCACAACGTCTTCGCGTGCTCAATATTGGCAACGTGGTTGTACACGTTCTCATCAACAAACTGCCGTATGTACCCACACACCTGTATGTGCTCGAACGTCCAGTCCTCCTCGAATTTATCACTGGGCCTCTCGGATGCAAACACGGGTAGATGCAGCTTCTTGACAAATAGCAAATCTTTCATCTTGCTCCGCCAATAATGATAGTTTGTGCCATTAAGGTTCACCATGCGCACCGGCTTCGCGTCCATCTCTCCTCTCTGGTTCCTCTGTCAACTCCTGACACCCTTTGAACCCAAAGCTCTGATACCACTCTGTTGGGAAAGAAGCGCGGAAATCTTTCCCCAAACCGGAGAGTACCTGCGAGAGGACCTAGCAATACAACGCACGAACCCAAAAATAGCCACACAAAAAAACAATCACGCAGACACAGAGAATTTTTGACGTGGAAACCCTTGTGGGAAAAAAACCACGGGACGATCGGAGTCCAACCCTGAGAAGCCTCCACTAATGGAATAGAAGAATTACACCCTCTACAAACTCCTCCCCGATCCAAATCGGATCCCCACAACACTCAGAGATAAGAACAATGATTACAAGGCTACGAAGAGCGAGAACGACGAGTAGAGATTACCCGAACACGATCTCCTTCGAATGGCGACCTTCAATCCTCCGTCTTCTTCTCCGAAGTTGTAATGGCACTCTTGCCTCCTTCTCTCTCAAACTTGTGTTGTCCAATGCGATTATCGATAATAAATTAGGGTTGAGAAAACTCAATATATCTCCCTAATCCCGCAACCAACCTGGACCGTTGGATTAGATCCAATGATGAAAACTCATCCTGAAATCCGCTTCAGCCCCCCGACACACAGAGTTCGGCCAGAACTCTGTGTGGAGCAACCAGCACTGGATGGCCAAACCCTGGAACGGCCAGACCGAGTTCGGCCAGAACTCGGCCTGGGACCGAGTTCGGCCCGAACTCGGCAGACTTGGTCCAGAACCCCCTTTGGGGCAGCAGCAGCAGTAACAACTACTCCCGAGCTTCTCCGACATCGGACGGCGCTCGCCGCACTCCGGGATCTTCTCCACATAGGTTGGGAACCTCACCCACTCCAACACACTCAAAGGGGATGAGTCGGACACAGATGCGGCTGTGAGTCAGGGGTCTGATGCCTCATCTGTGGAGGAGAGTGAGGCGGCCTTCGATGACCGGACGTGAACTCGGTTCAGTGAGTTGAACTGCGGTATTAAATTCTGCCAGTGGTTGGCATGGAGATGAGGAGCTGGTTTTTATGGTGGTGGGACAGTGATCTCGCGGTAGTACAGGACGGATGACCAGGAGGAGACGGCGTGGAGGACCGGAGTTTACGTGATCGGGATGAGCTGTGTGGTGATGGTCCCATGGAGGAGATGGGGACAGTAGAGGTAGTAGTCGGGGTACCGATTGGCGGAGCAGCGGTGCTTGTTGGAGTACGGGCGGCAATTGTGGTGGTCCGGCGACGGAACGCGGCGCGATCGACAGCAGATGAGAGTGTAATAGTAGAATGATTTGTGTCAAAAAAAATTTGTAATAATAAAATAACTGGGGAACATCCCCAATATTTATATTAATTAGTAGTGAGCTCCCTAAGTCAGCCCTAGTGGCACCCTCTGTAATTAACATCAGATCTGGGATTATATAGCATAAAATAGTAACAGATTTTGTAACCAACTAACTAATTTAGTTACTCACCAACTAATTAGTTAATTAACATCTAACTAGAAATAAGGAATAGTACTAATCCCTCTCTCTTTAGTAATATGGTTAAAAGCCAATAGTAAGCAACAACTGAAAGTAAAATGACAGCCTAATTTGTAAAACAGAACACTAACAGTTCAAAAAATTAATTAATAAATAACACTCAAAGTATAATTTAATTCATAATAATCAAACTAGATCTTTAATTAATCAAAACAAGTTTTAATAATTTAACTTAAATTGAATTGATAACAAAAATATTACTCAAGATTAATAATACTAATTGAAAAAAAGGTTTAGTTTTCTTATAAGTTGAATCTATAAACCAAACCAGGTTTTAATAAAAATCTAATATTTTCTAAAACATAAAATTCAAAAAATGATACAAACTATACAAAAATGGGTTTAGAGAGTTACAACTCCATTGTAAATGAGACAAAATATCGACCTTTTATAGTTCAGCGTAAAACTAGTCTGCACATGAAACCAACTAAAATCATTATTTGTCCAAATTGAATTTATGCATTGCATAGGTTCGATTTATCATATCTTCGAACTGAATCAATGTTTTTTCTTTCGGGCCAACATAACTCTTGCATCGATTCGCATCGATACTTCTCCCGGTCAACACAACTTTTTGAGTCAATGACTCAGCATAATGCAACATGTGGAGCAAGGTATTACAAATATGGCCTATTTATCATTTTCTAATGGCTATATTATTAGCCCTAAATTTTTATTAATAGAGTGTCTTAACTCTCCGTCAAAGGCCTTACACCTATATATTTCACTCTTCTATAGTATTGTATAATGAATAAAGAAAAGAAAATATCTCCATTCCTCCTCCCTCCAAAAATCATAATCATATGTTTATTCTTTTTCATTTCTATTACAATCTCTTCTACTCTGGACAAGAGATAAGTTCGGGTCATTCTTTCGAAGTTGTGTGCAACAATGGAAGCCGGTAGCAAGTGTTTTGCCTAGCTAGGAGGATTCAATAACAAGTTTGCACATAGACCTCGATAATCTCTTAGAATAATGCTTCTTGCATGAATTTTCGTAGATCGATATCTCTAACCATTGGTTATTTTGTTTACAGGAATCAAGGTAATCTTTCTAACAATCTAAGGGATTATTCTTGTTGTATATTTCTAATATATATTCATATGGAGCAATACATAGTACTCTCGAAGTTGGCAACATATGTTATTTTGCATGCACCTGCCTTATTCTTGATTGATTGTTATAGTCTCCCATGTTCGATCAGTTCGAGTCTGGTTTAAGATAGCTTGAAATTAAGTCTGTTGGCTCATTATGTTAGATTTGATTCTAGTTCTGTAATTTAACGAACTTATTGTTGTCATCAACAAGTAAAGTTTTTGCCAATTTAATCAAAATGTCTTGCAGCTTGACTCTATGTTACGTAAGCTCCATGGTGTCAGGGCCGGCCAGGACGACCGTCCAGTGCCCCTGGATCATGAAGGCCCAACAAATAGTTTAAAGATAAATATGTTAATAATTTTGTATCTCAATATAGAACTAGTATGTACCATGGGCCCTCTTAGACATAAAGTTAATGTGGTGTAGTGGTTAGTACTTTAGATTACTTACAAAAGATCCTAAGGTGTTGTAGCTTTTTTTTAAAAAAACAATTACTATATTTAACATTATGTTTGGGGGCCTTATTTTAAAAGTTCGTCCTGGGTCCCCATGAGCTCAAGACCGACCATGCATGGAGTAGTTGACCGAATCTTGTTCCATGGATGCCACCCCCAACTACAAACTATGAGTATCGATTCTAAATCTCTTTATTTGTTAAAACGTAAGCAATCGATTAGGACACATCATTTGTAATTTGGTATGCATGTACACGGAGTGACACAGAAGCCTTTTTAATTATTGTAACCAAGTTAATATTCTAGACAAGAAGAAAGGGAAACATTTGCTATAGTTAATCATGTTTTACTTGGGCATAAATGAGTCAACCAACAAAGTATAATGAAAATCCAATTTCCAAATAATTAAGTACTCATAGTTCGGTTGTACCTCATTCTTGTTATATCTCTGTGGTATAAGAACAAAGTTATCAATTTTGTTGGGTAAAGTATATCCATAGGAAGATTGTTTGGTGTTTCACAAGAGAGTTTGTCTATTAGAGTTTGTTTTAGATTTTGTTTAGCCAATCCAGTTGGATAGATTATATTATCAGATTGTTAGATTATATTTGTAATATAAATATGGCCCATAAGCCCAAGCCCAAATGTAGACACTATATATATTGTAACAAACCCTATCAATGAGAACAAGGCATTATTATTTCCTACATGATATCAGAGCCTCCCGAAAAACTCTAGCCGCCAGACTCTACATCTCCCTTCCCCTCCCGGCTCCGACTGAGTCGTCCGTCGATCCGCGATGATACGTCGATCCCACGCCTGACCGCTCCCGTGCCGGTCAGCGCCGATCCGCCACCGTACGCGCCCGCCACCGTACGCGCCCGCCGCCGTACGTGCCGCAAACCCGCCGCCGTACGCGCCAGCCATTCCTGACAGCGCCAATCCCGACGCCCGACCTGACAGCGTCGATCCGAGTTATTTAGAGTGGCAACTCCCTTCCATCAGAAAGAAGCGTTGAGTTATTTTAAGTTTTTGGTTTTTAAAAATATATGGCAACAAAGCAAAGCATTGGGAAGCAAAGCAAAAGTTTTTTTAAGTCCATCCATCAGAAAACAGCTTACAATATCTCTGCTTCGGGAGATATTTTAAGTTTTTTGGTTTTTTTTATATAAAAAAGCAAAGCAAAAGTTTCTTCGGTTTGTGAGAAAGAAGCGTTGAGTTAGGTGAGTAGAAATTTTTGTACTAAGCAAAGCAAAAATTTCCTCACCGATCCCGACGCTTGACTGCGGCTGATTCGTCGGAGTTGTACAAATTTTGTACATCCGACATTCGCTCGACCCTACGCGCCAGATTCGGCGTCCCTGATCGCGGCCGATTCGTCGCCGACCCCGTCCATCAGCGGCTGATTCGTCGGAGTTGTACAAAATTTTTGTACACCCGCCATCTATGATGGCAGATGATGCTGCGTCTAGCTACTCCGTCGCGACTGGCGGTGGCGGTGCACACAACCCAAATTATCCTAATCCGAAGGATCCATATTTTTTGAGTTCTGCTGATCAACCAGGAAATATCATTACTACTATTATTTTTCGTGGACCGAACTATGCTGAGTGGTCTCGGTCGATATGTCTCTCCCTGATCTCTAGGCGAAAGATCACTTTTCTGGAAGGTACTGAAGTCAAACCTATTAATGATGCTAGTAAATTACTTGATTGGAGATGCGTGCAAGCACTATTGGTTCAATGGGTTCTTAATACCATTGATCCGTCTCTGAAAAAATCTTTGCCGTACTTTGAGGAGGTTTATCCATTGTGAAACTTGTTGGAGAAAAAATTTGTTGTTAGCAATGGCACTCGAAAACAACAAATTAAGGTGGCTTTGGCTGAGTGTAAACAGACGGCTTCGATGTCTGTGGAAACCTACTTTAAAATTTGTAGTCTTTGTGGGATGAACAAGCTGCTTATTTTCCATTGCCTTCTTGTACCTGTGGTGAACTTGCTGCAAAGCTACAGGCTATGAGGGATGAAGACCACTTTCAGGACTTTATGTATGGGTTGAATGCTGAGTTGTATGGTCATACCCGATCTACTCTTCTGGCTCAGGATCCTCAGCCAAGTTTAGATCGGACATACCAGGCAGTCCGTGAGAAGGAGGATATGCAAAAAACTCAGGTCCACTCCGCTGCTGAGTAGGTGTTGACGCTGGCTATCAAGACTTCACCTCGTCCGTCTTCTACTTCTAATAGTAGGACCTTAGATTCCAGGAACAAATCAGGTATGATCTGCACTCATTGTAAGAAAATAGGTCATGATGGTGTAACTTTCTTTGCCAAGATTGGCTATCCATAGTGGTGGAAGACTCGTCCTCGGCGTGAGAGTGGACGTGGTGCTGGTAGTGGCAGAGGCCCGGCACCACCGCAGAGACGTGATGGGGGACGTGGTGCTGGTGGAGCAGGGATTGTTCATCATGTCACCGCTGCTGGTCATGGTGTCCCTGCTGGTCTTGCTGAAAGTTCGACGAATATGATGCATGGCGGGTATCCTTCACCACTCTCAAGTGAACAATGGCATAAACTGATGAGATTGCTGGATAACGACAATTCTTCTAACCCTGGTTCTTCAAACTCTGATCGTCTGATGGGTAAGAATTCTTCTGTCCCTTGGATATTCGATACTGGGGCTACTCTTCATGCGACAGGCTCTCGTGACTGTTTAGTTGATTGCTTTGAGGGCCCTGTTTGTCCTGTGATTTTTGTTTGCCATGAAATATAAAAGAACAGAACAATTATCGGAGGACCGGACTTTTACTTCACGTTACAAACTCACTTGTACAAAGAAAGCCTAGGGACGAAAATCTAGGTACAGCAGTCTAAGTACAATTGTTTATTTTAGATTCTGGAGGATGACGGTAGAGACTCGGGAAGGCGACGGCAGCCTTGCCTTACTCCTTGGACGATTGGTATGCGGCCTTGGCTCCTTGTGAAAAGATGGTTGGCGTTGGTGAAGAAATGCTCTTCTTGCTCTCCTCCTGTTGCCCTTCTGGCTTCTCTCTCTCTGTGTATTTTCTTTCTGACTATTGGGGAGTCTCTCTGTATATGCGTATTTCTCTCTGATATTGTCTCCTTTACAAGGGAATGGCACCTTGCTATTTATAATAGTGGGATGTGATCATTAGGGTTGCCAATGATTAGCTCTTGGAGATCTGGCGATGGCCCGTAGATTGGTCAATTCAGGCCGTTCAGTTTTGATTGTGACGAATCCGAGCCATCGAGTGTAGATTACACCAAATCCCATTAGCAATTAATGCTGATTGGAATAAATTTTCCTCATAATGATCTTCTGATGTCTGTGAATAAATTAAATTTATTCTCCTGCCACGTGTCCCAGATTATTGGGATTGACCCAATCTTTGATGGCAGTAAATCTGAGAAATTAATCGGCTTAGGACACGTGTCCTAGGAGCCACTGGGGGATCTGAACCATATGATGAGTGAGCCGCATATGACTTTGGGCCGCATAGGGTTAAGGCCACGTGTCAGGGCTGTCTGGGTAGTGGCCCTCCCTTGAGCCTTTGAACCACAGGGAGGTAATCATTGTGAGCCGCATAGGGATACATCCACCTGAGCCGCATGGAGATGATCCTCTTGAACCGTATGAGAAGTTTTTACTTGAGCCGCATGAGGCTTCCTCGGCCTGAGCCGCATAGGACGGATTCACTCTGAACCACATGAGAAGTCTTTGCTCGAGCCGCATGAGGCTTTCTCGGCCTGAGCCGTATAGGACGGATTCATTCTGAACCGCATAAGAAGTTCTTTGCTCGAGCCGCATGAGGCTTTCTCGGCCTGAGCCGCATAGGACGGATTCATTCTGAACTGCATGAGAAGTGCTTTGCTCGAGCCGCATGAGGCTTTCTCGGCTTGAGCCACATAGGACGGATTCACTCTGAACCGCATGAGAAGTGAGCCGCATACGAACGCCCACGTGGCAAGGCCATGTGACATTTTTTATGGCTCTCGGGAGATTTGTGTCAGAGATCTCTTTTCTCTTCCTTAGAGTTTCTTATTATGACAGAGTCATAATTACTTCTTTCTGTGTCAGGGCTGTCACTTTTTCAGAGTTGTCAGCCGTCAAGCAATTAATGCGAGAGGGCAGAGGAGAGGGCTATCCTACCACGTGTCTTTCTGAGCCGTATGGGATGTCTTAGACCGCATAGTCCCTTATGCCGCATGACTCTCCGAGCCGTATTGGCTTTCTGAGCCGCATGGGGTTCTTTGGCCGCATGAGTCATTTTCTTTAGTATTTTCCATGCTTCTACAAGACCCCCTTCAAAGTTTTCAATTTGCAAAATTGAACTACTTTGAATAAGAAGCATGGCTGTGTTCTTCTAGCCGCATATGAAACCCTGACCACATAGAGATCTTGGCCGCATAGGTTGTTCAGCCGCGTAGGTGGTTCAGCCGCAGGAGACTGTTCAGCCGCATAGCTTCTCGCCACGTGTGCAGGTTTTTAATTGCCTCAAATTCGTTTCAGCGTCGTCTTTGTAGGGGGAATCCCAAGAGTCAGCTCATTAAATCTTTCGGATTTGACGTCTTGGGTGAATCTTGGAGACGAAATCCAAGGAGTCGGTTTCATTCTTCATGAGTCGGTCATTGGCCCACGTGTCCTCCTTCTTCCGTCTTTCTATAAATAGGAGAAGTTTTGAAGAGAGAGAAGGCTTCTTTATTTTCTTTCTTCTTCCTCAGAACTTCCCTATCTCGAGTGCCCTTCCTCTCTTCGATAATTAATGGCTCCCAAAAAGACCGTGGCAGCAAAGGGCAAGAAGGCGGCCTCCACTTCCGCCTCGGCTGCGGCTGCTACTCCGCAGGTCGTCGTACCTGATGTTCATCCTGACGTTCGCCCTCCCATTACTGGTAAGGACAATGTATGAGTTAAAGAACCCCAACTGCCATGGCTACGTCGCATACTTTATGCATGAGCCTTTGTAAATCGCATGTTCGCCCTACGGCTGAGCTGCGAGCCGCATAAGAAAACCACCGTGTCTGTATGCGCGCCTTGTCGGCAAAGCTGCATAAGTAACGCTAAACCGCATAGACTTTTATTGTACGGAGCCGCATAAGCGTTCTTCTGGGCTTGAGCTACATGAGGCTTTTTGGAGCTGCATAAGACTTATGAGAGCTTCATGGGGCCACATGGATGTTTTCTTGAGCCGCCTGGGGTTTGAAAGCACCCAATCAGCTCTTTTTATCCCTCCGTTTAACTTACTTTTCTCTGTCTGTTCTTTAGTGAATCTGCCGGTTAACACTGCTGGAGAACTCTTGGTGGGTAGCGCTCAAGCTGCTCTCGGCTATAGGTACGACCATATTGTTCAGCATATGACGGACCAGTTTCTGAGCGATGAGCCTATGGCTAGATTGAATGCCATCAAGAATCAGTCTTTCCATTTCCTTAATGCTATGATGAACTCCGGGAAATTTGAAGGGGAGTATTTGAAGCCTGCATTCTTTTTTGGAGACGCCTTGACCGTAGAGAACGGTCATGTTCTGGAGGTGTCGAAGGATTGGAGTTTTGTTTCTAACGGGATGGCGATCCGCATCCCCCAGATGGAGCGACACTTTCCATTATCTTGGTTCAATATGCTCCCGTTGGACCGGAAGATGGGGGAGACTTTAACCCCTACCAGAAGTGGGATGTTTGTGGAGAACATCCATTATAATAACAATCTGAAGTCCGTGACTGCCGACAAAGTGCATACTAGTTGTTCTGTGATAGGGTTGGTCCCAGGTTCTTTCCTGAATGTGGCGGGCCCTAACTTCAGATTCTCTACAGCCGATACTTTTATAAATCAGCTTGCTCGGAAAGGCTCCTATCCCGTTGGTCGGTTGACGTTCCCTGGTTGGGTACACCCTATTCCCTCATGGATCAATTTGTCTACTTGGATCTTGCAGAAGAATGAGGTCTTTTTGTGCGAGATTGGCCTTTACCCGCTATCCGAGGTACCAGTCATGGCTTGTCCATAAACAAGAAGCTGTTCATGTCTCTGCTGGAAATGTATAATTGCCGTACGGGGACCTTTTACACACCTGTAGGGGAGATGGGACTCGCGCTCCATGAG
Source organism: Iris pallida (assembly GCA_029216955.1). Taxonomy (NCBI): domain Eukaryota; kingdom Viridiplantae; phylum Streptophyta; class Magnoliopsida; order Asparagales; family Iridaceae; genus Iris; species Iris pallida. The sequence continues at coordinate 323 of JANAVB010039858.1, read as the reverse complement.
ATGCACGCGGTCTCCAAGCTTCCTTGGGGGACGAAGCATTTGAAGCGTATACTCCCACTAATGAGGAACTCGAGGATTTGGAACGACGATCCTGGCTTCGTGGCTCTTTACCAGGAGATATTGTGCCATTATAACACATGCCATCAAATAACCCGAAAGGCTGGTAACTCGGAAGGGAATGATCCCTATACCAAGGATTGGGTGCACTATCTCTTCCCGATAGATGCCTCAGGTCGAGTCACCTCTCGTCGCCCTCGATCTCGGGAAGCGGTTAAGGACTTGGTGTCGTCGGCTAAGAGAGTGGCCACTACCAGTGACGGATT
>JANAVB010039857.1:0-22448 GCA_029216955.1 Iris pallida | reverse complement strand
AGCCAACCCGAACAAGAATAAACCAAGTTATGAAGAAAACTAAGCAAGGAATCATGCAATACAAGAAAATAGGTACACGTATTCCAAAATACGTAATACGAACCACATGCACTACAACTCTACCCACCTTAAAAGAATTCCGTCCTCGGAATTTAATTAAGAGGCGAGAGAGACGAGGACAAGCTATATTAATCACAAGCAAGCTATAACTAGGCAGGCAATCACTCATTCAAGCAAGGAATCGAAGGCATGAGGCATAAGGAAGAATTATACCTCACGAGTCAAACAAGTCGGGATACCGCGATCGGATGTCATCCTCACGCTCCCACGTTGACTCCTCCAAAGAGTGATGGCCCCAAGCAACTCGGACTAACTTGATAGTCTTGTTCTTGAGTGTCTTCTCTCTCTGGTCCAATATAGACACGGGCCTCTCCTCATACGAAAGGTTGGTACCAACAACCAATTCCGAATGATCCAGGATGTGGCTCGGGTCCAAGATATACCGTCGTAATTGGGATACATGGAACACGTCATGTACCTCGCTTAGCGACGGCGGAAGAGCGAGACGATAGGACACATCTCCTACTCGCTCCAGGATGTCAAATGGCCATATATACCTAGGACTAAGCTTTCCTCGTGCGCCGAAACGAATGACGCCACGGTTAGGCAAAATCCTCAGGAATACATGGTCGCCGACAGAAAACTCGAGAGGGCGCCGATGAGAATCGGTCCAGTGGCGCTGACGATCTTGGGCAACTCGAAGATGATCCCGGACTCTTCTGACCACTTCAACTGTCTGGGCAATCATTTCTGGACCGAGCATCTGCCTCTCTCCGACATCATCCTAGGCTAGCGGGGATCTGCACTTCCTACCATACAGTGCCTCGAACGGTGCCATCTGGATACTGGCCTGGAAACCGTTGTTGTACGAGAACTCCACCAGGTACAGGTGATCTTCCCACGAACCACCGAAGTCAAGTGTACAGGACCGCAACATGTCTTCAAGAGTCTGGATTGTACGCTCCGATTGACCATCTGTCTGCGGATGATATGCTGAACTGAATTGGAGATGAGTTCCCAAACTCTTTTGCAGGCTACGCCAAAAGTGCGACGTAAATCTTGAATCTCGGTCCGAGGTGATACTGACTGGCACTCGTGCAACCTGACAATCTGCCTGAAGTACATCTCTGCTAACTGAGCCGTCGACTGACCAACCCTGAACGGGGAGGAAGTGAGCTACCTTCGTGAGCCGATCAACTATAACCCAAATAGCATCTCGACCAGCTGGGGATCTAGGCAATCCGGTCACAAAATCCATGGTCACAGCTCCCACTTCTATTCTGGAATCGCAAGGGCTGAAGAAGTCCAGCGGCCTCTGATGTTCAGCCTTAACTTGTTGGCAGACCAAACAACGAGAGACAAACCGGGCTATCTTCCTCTTCATGCCATTCCACTAAAAGTGCTGACGGATATCACGGTACATCTTCGTACCGCCCGGATGAATGGAATATTGAGAACTGTGAGCCTCTGCCATGATTTTCTGTCTGATATCTCTACTGGGTACACAAAGACGCTTATCATGCCTAAGTGTTCCATCCTCATGAATGTATAACTCTGGTCTTCGTCCTGCCTCACACTCTGCTCTGAGTCGCTGAAGCTTAAAATCTGCTGACTGCGCCATCCGGATCCTCTCGACTATGGTGGACTGAACTTGCATACTGGCCATCAATGCCACACTGGAAGGGAGAACAACTTTAATACCCATCTTCTGAAGATCTGCTAACAGCTCCGGTTGCGCTGTTAGGAAATAAACTCCGGCTCTCCTGCTCAATGCATCTGCAACGACGTTGGCCTTCCCGGGGTGATACTGTAAGTTGACATCATAATCCACAAGAAGCTCCAGCCACCTCCTCTGACGCATGTTAAGATCCTTCTGGGTGAAAACATACTTCAGGCTCTTATGATCGGTGAAAATCTCTACCCTATCTCCGTACAAGTAGTGCCTCTACAACTTAAGTGCAAACACTACTGCTGCCAGCTCCAAGTCGTGGGTTGGGTAATTCCTCCCATGATCACGAAGTTGTCGTGAAGCATAAGCTATTACCTTCCCATGCTGCATCAGAACACATCCTAAACCTCTGCCCGAAGCATCACAATACACTGAGAATCCTCCGGTTCCATCTGGAAGCGCGAGAATGGGAGCCGTCATCAAGCCTCGCTTCAACTGCTCAAAAGAACTCTGACACTCTGATGTCCAAGAAAACTGTGCATCCTTGCGGGTCAATCGGGTCAATGGCGCTAAAATCCGAGGAAAATCTGAAACAAACCGCCGGTAGTAGCCGGCCAATCCGAGAAAACTGCGAACCTCTACAACTGTGCTGGGCACTGGCCATGACTCAATGGCCACGATCTTCTGGGGATCTACTTCTACTCCTCCTCTGGTGATGATGTGACCTAAGTACAAAATACGATCGAGCCAGAACTCGCATTTACTGAACTTGGCATATAACTGGTGCTCCCTGAGAGTCTGAAGAACCACACGGAGATGCTGCTCATGCTCCGCCTCACTCTTGCTGTAGACCAGGATGTCATCCAAGAACACAATCACAAACTGATCCAAGTAAGGCATGAAGATGCGATTCGTGAGATCCATGAATACCGCTGGCGCATTGGTTGCTCCAAAGGGCATAACAAGGAACTCCCAATGCCCATACCTTGATCTAAAAGTTGTCTTCGGAATGTCCTGCTCTCTGACTCTGATCTAATGATACCCTGAGCGCAAGTCGATATTCGAGAATACTGCTTCCCCTTTGAGCTGATCAAACAAGTCATCTATCCTCGGAAGAGGATATCTGTTCTTGATTGTCACTGAGTTCAAGGTACGATAATCAACACATAACCTGGACGTACCATCTTTCTTTTTCACAAGAAGCATCGGGGCTCCCCAAGGCGATCCACTAGCACGAATGAATCCCTTGGTTCGAAGTTCTTCAATCATCTTGTATAATATCTCCAACTCTGAAGGCGCCATCCTGTAGACTCTCTCTGACACTGGGCTGTTCCGGGAATCAAGTCGATAGTGAACTCGATCTCCCGCTCTGGCGGCATACCTGGAAGCTCTTCTGGGAAAATATCTGGAAACTCTTCGACTATCCGGGGCAACTGCACTGCTGCTACTGCCATCCGTAACACTAGAGGAGAAGGCTCGACTGCACCTCTGGAAAAGAAAAACTCTGGTTCTCCGGGAATGCTAAAAACAACCCTACCAATATGGCAGTCTATCCTAGCATATTGGTTCCTCAACCAATCCATCCCTAGGACCACATCATAATCGGCCATCGAAAACTCTATCAATCTAGCGGGAAATTCCTTACCGCTAACTACGATCCGACACGAGGAAAACACCCTATCGACTCCCACAAGTCTGTTACCAGTAAGTATATTGAGCCTTACTGATAATGACTCGAGCTCCAATCCTATCCGTGTCGCGAATCGTGCAGACATAAAAGAATGCGATGTACCAGAATCAAATAAAGCTGAAGCTGGAAAGGAGTTGACGAGAATAGTTCCTGCCACTACCTCTCCTGGTGCCAATCCTTCCTCTGTGGTCATCACCATAGCCTGACCATGCCCTCGGGGTGCTGGTCCCCTCTGCTGAAATCCTCGCTGCCTATTCTGACTCTGGACTTGGGCTTGTGCATACTGCTGGAGGTTCTGCTGCTGGAATACTTGGGCCTGAGGCGGCAAGGGCCTCGATAATGGATTCTGATGCTGCTGGACCAGAGCTGGTCCTCTCACCGAAGAGCTAGAAAGGTTGGATGATGATGAACCACCCCTATTCGGACAGGATCCAACCCTATGGTCCGCTGCTCCACAAGCTAGACACAATCCCTGTGCCCTGCGATACTCTGCCACTACATGGCCTGGCTTCCCACAATGAGAACATCCCATTGCGGAAGTCTGCTTCTGCTTCTGCTGCTGAGGGTACGTCGGGGCTGAATGTTGAACCGACGTTACTGAGGCCGCTCGCCTCGGAGCTTCAATAGTCAAAGCCCTGGCTGCCGGGGCTGGTGCTGAAGACTGGTTCATCTGGCCGTGAGATCTCTTCCGACCTCCGGCCCTATCCACAATCCTCTGGGAGGTATACTCATGCCTCCTAGCTGCTCTCAAGACTGCATCAAAAGTCTGATGCTCAAACTGCTCAACTGCCAATAAAATCTCCAGGTGAAGCCCCTGCTGAAATCGCTGGGCTCTATCATACTCGGTTGCCACCAAGGTGGGAGCAAACCGACTGAGTCTCGAAAACTCGGCCGCATATCCATCGACCGTCCTGCCCATCTGCTTCAGATTGGTGAACCTCGTCTGTAGATCATACCGAGCTACAGCATCAAAATACTTGGTCTGGAATCTCTCTCTGAATACCGCCCAAGCAATGGGTGCTGCTAATCCAACGGCCTGAGCCGTCCACCAGCTGCGGGCAAGATCTAACAACTGCAGGCGCACCACGGTCACCTTCTCGTTCTCTGGGGTCCTGGTTGCTTCTAGAATCACCTCTGTGTCCTGAAGCCAAGCATCTGCAGCGATAGCATCTTCACTACCGTCGAAGAAGGGAGGGTTCAAGCGCTTGAAGCTGTTGGCCGCGCTGTTACCCTGATGACCTCCTCTGGTCAGAGCATCCGTCACTGCCTGGTGCAAGGTGTCTCCACGACGATCTTAGGAAGCTATCAAGGTCCTGATGAGTCCTACCAAAGTGCCATCATCAGGCTCGGCAGGCTGAACTGGCTGGACTGGTGGCTCTCTGTCAGAAGGCACGACTCTGGAGGCTACTCCCGAATGCTGGACTTGATCTCCTGGTTGCTGCTGATCCACGGGAAGTGCTCCGCCTTGCTGACCGGCAGGTCCAGGAACGATGCCGCTGAAGAAGACGACATGGAGAACAATAAGGAAGGACCAGGACAGACCAATGATACAAGCATATGATCAGGACAAGAATTCAGGGATTCAGAAGATACGAGCAGAGATCAAGGACGAATACTGATTGAGACATCTATTCGGTAAACCCTCACATATCTTGATTTACAAGACCTGCATGGGCCACCACTTAAACCATGTCACGCCCCAGAACCAGAATACTGGAGAGCGGGGGCAGACATAGCCAGCTACGTATATGAAATGGATTCCATCTCGCTATATGGTCACGGCTGTCTAGATATATGAGGGTTTACTACAAGCCAACAGTCTCCTATGGTCATGAACAAGCCTAGTGTCTCAATCACAAGCAAGTAAATAAAGTCACAAGATGTATGATCATTAAATATACAATAATAAGGCGTCCCAAATATTATATATTCAGCTGATCATGAAGCTAGTCGTTACAAAATGTTAGGACTAACAAGAGTTTTAGTCATACATGATCAACCCTAGGATCTGTCAATCATGTTACAGCCCGTAGACAGACAGTAAGTAAGTGCAATCGAGCTAAACAGGTGCTCGTCGGCTAAACGCCTCAAAAGAATATTTTCACAATAGAGTGGGAGAGCCAAAAATAACCCACTCGTTGCCCTGGTTACGTCTGGTGTTCACCATCGGGCTGGAAAAGCGGTAGATCCTCTGGAGCTGCTCCGAAATCTGGCCATACAAAACCAGCTGGGTCAGATCCCAGAAAGAGCAAGTGCCACAAAGGAAGCTTCACTTAGGAACTAAAACCAGCAATTAGCACAAACAGATAATAATATATAGTAAAACTGGAGAAATATAACATCACGAGGATATACGATAAGATAACCATGGGACCATTCAATTAGCCAGGTTACAATCCTTAAACCAAACAAGGACCGGGATTGTAACCCTTCGTCTGAATCGAACTTGATTTCTCTCATATATCAGCAAGATGATATAAGAAAATCAGGACATTGCAATAATCTATACAGGATCCAGGCAAGACTAGACTGATTAGACTCCATCCAATCATTTCACGGCCAAGCAAGAATTACGGCTTGATACTTTAACTAACTAGGGTTGTCACAAGCCTAATTACTAACAAGATGCAGTGAGATTACTCCACAGCCACAAGCCCTGCAGACCATCCAGGTTACCCAGGTCGAAAGATTAGGGTTGAATTCAGGTGGGTACACCGTCCAGAAAACGAATGTACCCTTAGGTAGCTTGAAGGGTACAACACATGACAGTGTACTGAAAATGTGCCCTACTCGACGGCAGGCTACAGATCCCAGGAGCGCCCAGATAACGGGATTGCCTGTAGCTGGGAGATCTCTTCATGACTAATGCATTAATCTAGTTATTAGCCTTAGTCCATTTCAGTAGGTACTCCTGACCGTGGTACTCAGGAGTCCCCTCCTAGACATGATGCAAGACATGACTGGATTATTTGTACAAGCACAATCGCCCACGGTGTCTGGGTTAATTATACAGGTCATGTCATGTCAGGTAGCCGTCGCAACAGCTTATCAAGATATATCATGTCAGGTTATCATGTCAAGTGTACTAGTCAGGAGTACGCCACGACGGGCCACTATCAGGTCATGTCATGTTTACTTGTCAGGAGTGCACCACGACGGGTCACTATCGTATTCAGGTACATGTGCAAGGTATCATAGAGTAAGCACTCAATCAGGAGATCTAAGCTATGCTGAGGTTACAAGACATGAATTAACAGTAATAATCAAGTAATAAAACATAGAATACAGTCAATAGAAAGCTATGCGGCTCGGGCACACGCGGCCAAGGAGAGAATCTATGCGGCAGCAGCTCATGCGGCTGAAGGTGGAACAGCCCATGCGGCTCATGGTCCAAAGCTCATACGGCTGAGGAGAAGGAAGCATATGCGGCTAGATATATAAGGTCTTATGCGGTCTGCAGGGAGCAAGGCCTTATGCGGCTGGACGAGCCATGCGCTTATGCGGCCAGGAGATGAAGGGGGTGCATGCGGCTCAGGAAGTTGACCCTCATGCGGCAAGCGGAAAGCAGGTCCATGCGGCTCGGGAAGAAGTTCTCATGCGGCTGGAAGAAGCGGGGTCCTCATGCGGCCAGGGAGGGCGCATGCGGCTAAACGGGTAACGTCTCATGCGGCTCAAGAAGTGCAGAGTATTATGCGGCTGGAGATTGAGCGAGTTATGCGGCTAGATGAGTTCGGCCCTCATGCGGGTCAAAGTACTTCCAGTCATGCGGCTGAAGAGAACACTTGCCGCATGAAATATTCATGCGGTCAAGTCAAGCACAGTTCATCTTCTCCAAAATTTCGAGAAGAAAAACACCATGAGAGCCAAGTTCTCAAGCTCCATTACTCCATCATCCGGAGCCCAAATCCGAACTTCCATAGGTCAAAATGGGGTAGAACGAAAGCCTCTACAACATGGAACCATAAAAACTCAGAAATAACAAGATTAAGTAGATCAAAACCCAAGAAATTCGAAAATAAAATAGACTTAGATCTACAAGAATCTAGCCATGGAAAGTAAAAATGCCAAGTACTAAAGTAAGTTAAAATGCTGTAAGGAAGAGAATGAAGCAATAAAATTTGAGTTCCTCCATGAAGCAAGTTGCACTTGCCTAGACCTCTCTCTCTCTCTGGTAGGTGAAGGAAGTAATGGAGGAAGGAAGAAGAGTAATGAAGAGAGAGAAGGAAGAATGGGTAATAAATATCAAGGGTGGTGGTAGGTAGGAGGTTCACCCTTGGTCCATGATGAACCAATAGTAATCCCAAACCGAACCAAGCCAACCCGAACCAAGAATAAACCAAGCCATGAAGAAAACTAAGCAAGGAATCATGCAATACAAGATAAAATACGTACACGTATTCCAAAATACGTAATACGAACCACATGCATTACATTTCTCGTGAGGCAGCCGGTCGACAAACTGAAAAAAAATGAAAAAAATGAAGAAAACAAAAACGTACCTAGTAGTAAAAAAAACTCAAAATGCACAGTACAGATGTTTTTTAAAAAAAAAAATTTAAAACAAAAAAAATAAAAATTTAAAAAATTAAAAAATAAATAAATATAAAAACGCAAATAGTATTTGCGTATTCCAAAAAAAAAACGCAAATAGTAATTGCATTTTCAAAAAAAATTCAAAACGCTTTTCGTTTTCTTTAATTTTTTTAAGAAATGCGAGAAACAATTGTTTATTTGTTATCTCCGAACAGTTTTTTCTAAATATAATTTATTAATATTTTATTTCTCTATACAATTTTTTTTTTGATTTTTTTTGATTTTTTATTATTTAATAACAAAATCATTGTGAAGTTTGATGTCAACATCTAGACAATCGGACTTCACATTTTCCCTGCCAACTTATTGCCAGCTCAACTTTACAACCGAATGCATAAGGTCATGTTATTTCTATGTGGCAATCATTTTTTTTTAAAGCCACAACAGCTTGTGCTGGAGATGCTCCAAGTATAAATTAAGACAGAACCTCTTTTCTTTTCCAAGTTGCTCAAAATAAAACAATGGCAAGCCACATGTCCTACCTAGAGTGCCTTTTACACAAATGTACCACCTTCCCCCTCATCAAACAGCTCCATTCCCACCTCCTCACCGCCGGCCTCTTCCAATCCCTCCCATCCCTCCGCACCAAACTCATCGAGCTCTCCTCCCTCTCCCCATCCCCCTTCTCCCTTCTCCACTCCACCGCCATGTTCTACCAGACCCACCTCCGCGTCACCAACGACTACAACGCGCTCCTCCGCGGCCTCGCCCGATCCCCAGACCCCGCGCGGGCCCTCTCCCTCTACTCCCGAATGCTCTCCGACCCCTCCTCCTGTCGGCCCGACGCCCTCTCCCTCTCCTTCTCCCTCCAGGCCTCTGCCTCCCTCTCCGCCCTCCCGGAGTCCTCGCAGCTCCATTCCCATATCGTCCGTCTCGGCTTCGCTCCGGACGTCATTCTCCTCACCACCCTCATCGACGCCTATTCGAAATGCGCCAGACTCGACCTTGCGGAGAACGTGTTCGACGAAATGTCTAGGAGAGACATCGCCACCTGGAACGCCCTCATCGTCGGCTTCGCCCAGGGGAGCCGCCCGCACGACGCGCTCTCCTATTTTAACCGCTTAAAAGGAGGGCTTGATAGGGGAGAGATGCCGAACCAGGTTACGGTCGTCGGCGCGCTCTCCGCCTGCGCGCAGCTTGGAGCTTTGCGGGACGGGGAGGGCGTTTGGGATTACGCGAGGACTTGCGGGCTGGATTCGGATGTGAGGGTTTTGAATGCGGTCATCGACATGTACTCTAAATGCGGGGTGGTGGACCGGGCGGAGGACGTTTTCAAGTCTATGAAGGTGAAGTCGCTCGTTTCGTGGAATGCAGTTATAATGGGGCTCGCCCTGCACGGGAGAGGGGTCTGTGCCCTGCGGTTGTTCAACGAAATGTTGGACATCGGGAGCATCGAGCCGGATGCTGTGACGTATCTTGCAGTTTTATGTGGCTGCACCCATGCCGGTTTGGTGGACGAGGGGTGGCGCGTTTTTAAGTCTATGAAGGTGCTTCCGACGGTGAAGCACTATGGTTGCATCGTCGACCTTCTCGGTCGAGCTGGGCGCTTGAAGGAAGCCTACGATGTGGTCACCTCCATGCCGCCGGATGTGAAGCCTGATGTCGTCCTGTGGCAGACCCTTTTGGGCGCGTGCAAGACCTACGGCGATGTCCATTTGGCGGAACAGGTGTCGAGTAAAATCTACGAGATGGGATCGAATGGCTGCGGCGATTATGTCCTCTTGTCCAATGTGTATGCCGCAAGGGGTCGGTGGTACGACGTGGACCGGGTTAGAGACGCAATGGTTAAGAATGATGTTAGGAAAGTTCCCGGGTTTAGTTATACGGAGATTGATGGAGTCATCCACAAGTTTTTGAACGGCGATAAGGAGCATGATAGATCGGTAGAGATATATCAAGCATTGGATGAGGTCGGGGCGAGGATCAAAGGGCTGGGGTACATCCCAGAAATCAGTAATGTGTTGCATGATATAGGTGAGGAGGATAAAGAGAATGCACTGTACCATCATAGTGAGAAGCTGGCCATTGCTTTTGGGCTGATCAGTACGCCGGTGGGTACACCAATACATGTGATTAAGAACCTACGGATTTGTGGGGATTGTCATACGGTGGCTAAGCTTATATCCAAGGCATATAATAGGATGGTTATAGTTCGGGATCGAGCGAGGTACCACCGGTTCGAGGGTGGGGTTTGTTCCTGCCAGGATTATTGGTGAGATATTACACATTATGTCTTGGACCTTGGTACAGATGTTTGCCAGTAGACCTACATGGTTTCAACTTGCAACCATATGGAAAGACTGTTGAGGAGTGGGGAAGGTACAAAAGGAGCCAATGAGAGGTTGACTGAGCTGACTGTCCTTGATCTAGAAGATTCTCAATGGTAGAAGAAGAAAGAACTGCCAAGCTGATGTGAATCCTATAAAGTTGATGGCGCTGATGGCGCTATGGGCAAAACAGACCACGAGTCCAGCGAGCTTACTAGTAGGTATGGAGACTTGTCCGTGTTAATACATATTATCATACTATCTGGTTTTATCTACACTCTTATTTACCCATTTTTCCATTTACTTTACGCTCATCAAGTCTAGTATTATATTAGTTTTGACATGAATCTGAAATTAATACTCAATAAATAGTTGAGATGGATGCTGCTTAAATTATCCCTTAGCTTTTATCATTCTAACAAATGGTTAAAACATTCAATTCATTGGGTATTATAACACAAAAATATCTTTTGGATGGCAAGCCGAACATAATTGTCAGAGGACAATGATATATCTATATTATTGTTGGGTGCCACAGTCCAACGATTAGGTTTGGTGTGGGTTATTTAGAAGGTCCTGAAATTCGAGTCCTTGCCTCGATTATATAGTGATGAGTAATAATGAAAATTAGTAGACAAAAAATTAGTAGACAAAAGCTTCAGGAATGATAATGAAAATTAGGAACACAAATTACAATGAATATCCCTAATCAACTATGAAATCCGAAAATGAAGAATTACAATTTACTACTTATAAATGACATCATTATATAGTGATGAGTACTTTAAAGTGCAAAAAACACACACTTAAGTTGGTGGGTTCCACACTTGTTTAAGCACTTTAAAGTGTTCAATACTATATAGTGCAAAAAACAAACACCCTCCTAGTTTTACTGACCCCTCACTGATTTGAACCCTTTTTCTGACTCTACCCAATCCAGAGGAGGCATGCAAGCTGCAAACACCTACTCTGCCGATCACTATGACGGCTCTATTGAATTCTTTAATCTGCTAAGTCTCTCTCTCTCTCTCTCTCCCTCTCCTTTCTTTCTTTTCTCTAAGTTCCCTCTTTCGCTGTCAACAGTTGTTGATGGATGTGGTGAGTCACCTCTAAACTCACTAAACATACAAGGCTTCGACAATCCCTTTTGTTGCCATAGACTCCCGACTCTCGTATGCATCTCCCTTTCTCTCTCATGTTTTATGGTGTCATTCGTACCGGTTTCAATAATTGTTATTGTCCAGGTACCAGTTAACACCGGTAACAAGATTAGGTGGCTCTTCGGAACAATAATTGCTGTTGTTTTTGAGTCTCTCGTGTAAGTCATTTGGTCTTTGCGGCATTGTATGCCTTTGTGCGCCTTCCCACATTAACAAGCTTGCTCATATGCGTTATCTCCAACTCACTGTAGCACTTTAAGGAGTTCATCTACACGATTATGAAGTTTCTCAAACATGCTAATACTGATGCTTTTGGGTCCAAACCAGTGTTGTAAATGGCAGTCGAGACGGCCGCCTAGGTGCTAAGCGGTCGCTCTCTGCATCGTTTTTATAGTTGGCGATAGAGTAGGTGGCCAACGGAGGTTTACGCTGTAGGCATAGGTGAGATAGAGTAGGCGGTTGCTTAGCGGAGCAATATATGAGTAGATATTTTGGCAAAATAGTTTTATAAGCATTATGGACTTATGAGTTACTTTTACAAGACTGAAACTGCATAAAGTTTTGTTATATAACTTAGTTATGCAGAAAACACCATTAAATATACATATTATGAAAAATATTAATAAAATAGTAAAAAATGTCCAAAATGAATCAAGCGTTTAGGCGATGCCTAGGCGACAAGCGGGCCCTCTCCATCGCGCACCCGCCTACCGTCGTTTAGAACCTTGGTCCAAACTGGCCTATGCCTATTTTTGGCAGATTTTGAGGACTTCAAATTTGTATATATTTAATTTCATAATTATCTTTTAGATAATCTCCTAGTTTGATTTGACTTCTCATTTGGATGGATTTTGTATTTATTTTATAGTTATCTTTTAGATACTTTTCTAGTTAGTTTATATTTGTTTCTCATGGTGTAAGTTAGTTTTTATTTATAAATATGACTTTGTTGAAGAGAGGAAATATTTTATAATGAATTTGATTTGAGTAATGATTTGCTCTATGAGAGTTTTATCTATTTAAATCTCGTTCTTGAGAATTAAGATGCAAGTTCTCGTATCTTAGGTTATTGGTTTACCGATCAGTGTTTTGTGTTGTGTCAGATGATATCAGAGATTTGGCGTGAGGTGTTACAACTCGCACCTGGATGTTTGGGCACGAGTTCGTGGGTACGTTTAACCTACACCGCAGTATCGTCGGTAGAACGCTGTCTAAACCCTCAATAAGTTCATGCAATAAACTACGCAATTATATATCAAATATCATTTTCAATTTCTCAAGTAAGACATGAACATTTATAATAAACTTAATCACAACACTGAGGAAGATAGATATGAAGTAGAAAATGATGGAATAAGTAATTTGAATGATAGTCACAAGTACCAGAATCCAAGTCTAATAATCCAATATCAAGAGTAATATAAGCCTCGAAGTAAAAATAATATCTCAATGGTTTCCGGAGACAAATTCGGTCAAATACTAAGATGTGTAATCTAAGCCAACTAATGATCCGCAGAAGGCAACTCGGCTAAGGCCGTTCCCTGATCGCCCTGTATGTCAAGATCAGTCTCTGCTAGGGCATGCTCCGAAAGGTCATAATAAGTGGGACATAAATCTTCAAACTCAACGCCTAAAAATGTGATTCTTATGTGAGGATTGTAACAAGTACATACATGACAAGCTATTCAAAATAGAAAATAACATATGTGATATATGAGAAACTACAAAACATGAAATAAGATATGTGATATATGAGAAACAAGTAAAACTAACATCATGGTACGACAAGTAGAAAAGAACAGGTAAACACGAATAATCATGATATGCGTAACAACATGAATAAAAAGGGATAAGTTAGTATCTACCTACCTAAGTGTTTTGAAATACCATGTTCGACATGTGAACTGCTAAGGGGGAAATCCGACACCCCGCGCGTGTATTGTGCGACTACTATTAGACACGAAAGACCATGGGATAGAATGGGTAGTTCACACGTCTACTAAGATATTTTTCCACCCGACTAGTACTTATAGATTCAAATCACGACACGAAGAAATCACGAACACGATAATTACATAAACACGAAAGTCACATAACATAGTAATCACGGAACACAGTAACATGAATAGAATCCATAAATACTAATCCCGTGTAACAAGTGTGTCAGAAATCAAGAGATGCATATCTATAACATATAATGGAGAAACTATCAAAAAATGAAAACAATCAGTGTAAGTACTTGCCTGAGGTCCTGAGCTGATGGTACGGGTCTGACACCAAATCCAAGTCCAAGTAAACTATTTTATGAATATAACTAGATCAATAATGAGTTTAGAAATTTAATATCAAATATCCTATATTTTTACTATACCATTAGGCTTCTAGATACTATACTCTTTTAATCTTCCTATACACATGTATCAGACACTAGTTACTAATACCTATATGTAATATATATAACTTATCTAGTTGGATTTAACTATATACATTACCCCCCACTCTCTCCTGATACTCAACACAAAAGAGGAATAATACCCACCCACACTAACACACATCCTATACTAACACATTGATACATACACAAATCTGCTGTAGGAATTTACCATTACACACACAAGCTTCCATACACACACTAACATATACTCATAGATTTGCCATGTCTTCACCTATGGCTGCTATGCTCTGATACCCTTACTGAATCTGCAGATTCAATTGCAGGTCGGTTTGCAGATGTTACTGCAGAACATACACCCTACTAATATCAGAAAAACTGCAGTTCCTATCCAAAATTTTTTTGAGGATAAGTCGAACTATTACTAGTCTGTCCACAGGATGTAATAGTATCCTATGCAGGACACCCTAGTTACCTAGGATCATAGTTCGCAGTATCGGCCGATATCGATCCGATACGGCCGATATCAATACGGTTTGGCATGTCCCGATCCGATACTGACCGATATCCGATACTGATCGATACCGACATTGGGGGTCTCTTTTCCGGTTAATTCGGCAAAAAAATTTGAACGAAAAAGACCAATCAGCAAGGGTGTAAAAGCATAGAAAGGTTATAAAAGCATTTAAAAGAAGAAAACTTAACTATCGTATGTAAATCAATCGGTAAGGGTAACTACTATTTCAATCTATTTTAAAACTACTAAGAAACAACACTGAAAATATTAAAATTATGCCTAAATATATAAAACATATCTTCTAAAATGTTAATAATTTATTGATAATTATTTGCTTTCCGATACCAAAAAATCCGACACTCCGATCCGAAACCTCCGATACTGCCGATACCGCCGATCCCGATACTAATAGGAATTGTCTGATACCGATAGATAAGACACACCCTGCCCTTTACTTTTAGGAACTAAGTACTGCAGACATCCTGCCCTCCCCCCAAACTGCAGTCTATTGCTGCTGCATTTACCGGCTGCAATTGCTGCAGATTAGCACAGGTGCACTGCTTCTAGCATCTGCTGCCTTTCCTATAACCTGCACTAACACACTCACCTCTGCATACAACAATTTTCAATCTGCTGCTGTTGCATATTCCCTAACACCCACACACCTATATATGTACATCCCATGGTATCTTCCATTCCCTGCTGCTGTTGCTCCATTCCTAACACCCACACAAATAAACATCTTAATGCTGCTGCAGCTATAGGGCAGGGCAGTTTTTCCCAAACTGCACCCTAACAACATCAGTGCACGCCCAACTTAGATACATGATAATATCCCTGTACACAACCGCACTTGGTTTGGTACTGCACAGGTGTATCACCTGCTACTGCAATATATTACCTACTGCTATATCCTACTGGTACTGCACCATACACAGGTTTGTATGTATCTGCAACTGTTTACTGCAGCCCAGTTTAACTGCTATGCAGTGTGTAATTTGCTGCAGTTTCTAGATTCCTGCTATCTGCCCCTACCCATCTGCTTCTGCTGCAGCTAGGCTAACTGCTACTACTGCTTGTAGCTACTGCAGTTTGTTTCCTGCTGCAATTATGCAATTTTCTGCACAATCTGTAGTCCTGCTGCACTGTTCTCCTAGTCCACTTTGATACACAAGTTAGCACACACCCACAAACTGCAGTGCTACCTCTCACACACAAGGATACCACTGATACTCACATACTCACACGTGATCCTACGACACTAACACACTTGTACCCTGATCTTAGGCACTGCTGCACTGTGTAACTGATACACAAACACTGATACGTACTGCTACATATCAGCCTGCAGCCTTTGCTGCTGCACATATGTGCATTAGGCTCTGCAATGTTCAAGTTCCCCCATTTCCTTTTTCCTATTCTACAGATGCGCATTGGTATCATTGACACACATTCTTCTGTATACATACACAGGTGTATAGAGTTTTCTAACATGCTAAACACATAGGTTCTCTCGATAATTACTGATACTCATCTAGACATTAGTACAAACACCTATTGGCACCTATCTAAATATTGGATTCTACTGACTGAAACTAGTTCCTATAGGTTTTAGACAACCCAATAATTTTTTTATACCATAAATCCATTACACCAACAACCTATTATTAAAACTGGCCTTATCTAGGGAAAATTATCAACTAGTTGGTGATTCCTATCCCAATCTTAATTAAATAGGAACTGAGATTTAAGGGTTTTGATAATACCTACTAGAGGTGAACTTTGGTGAGGATCCCTTGCACGAAATTGACACGAGAAGAAGGTCAATTGCTTTCCAACAGATTTTCGAGATTTCCTCCTTGTTCCTAGGTTGTCGAGGAAGAGTCCAGGATTGCCTTGTAATGGGAAAGGAAAGTAGGGAAGAATTTAGGGTTTGTAATGGAGAGGAATTTCGGGTTTATTGAAGAGTAGATGGGGAGGCTGATGTTGGAAATATGGAGAGGAGAGGGTCGGTTGCTAGCTGCTCCTTATATCTTATTTAAAAGAGTGCATGAGATAAGGAGGAAATTGTTTTGATTTGTTTAAAAAAGATTTGAGTGTCTTTATGCAAGTTTCCCCTTTGAAAAAGAGAAATATGCTAGGCTAGCTACCCTTCTAGCAAATAAGTAATATAAATTTATTATCAATTAATTTATTTAGGAAATTTTATTCATAATAGCAATATTTTAAATTTTAAGGGTTATAAATCTATCCTCCTTAGAAAAATTTTGTCCTCGAAATTTAAAGGTAGACAAAGGCACGATAGGAAGAAGATTATCTCACGGCTCAAAAAGATAAGGGTATTGCTCTCGCATCTCATATTCTCTCTCCCAGATAGACTCTTCCGGGAAATGATGCCTCTATGCTATACGAACCAAAGGAATCGTCTGGTTATGCAACACTTTTTCTGTGTGATCCAGGATCTCCACGGGCTTCTCCTGATAGCTGAGACGCGGTCCCATCTCAATCTCCGAGGGATCTAATACATGGCTATGTATGCTACATATCGTCTCAACTGTGACAGATGAAACACGTTGTGCACTCCCTCCAATGTAGGCGACATAGCTAGTCGGTAAGCCACAGTACCGACCTTCTCCAGAATGCCAAATGGTCCGATGAACCTTTGGCTGAGTTTTCCACCTCCCTCGAATTGAATCATGCCACGTGTTGGAGAAATCCTCATGAATACCAAATCTCTTACCTAGAATCAAAACAGATTCCTTACAACTTAATCCTTAAGCATTTATCAATTTTTTTGTATTCAAGGGTTTATTTACCTCTGTGAAGCCCATATTTTTGTATGGTTATTTTTTCATGTTTTATTATTAGAATTGGTTTGAGCCCAATATCTAAAATATTATGTTAATAGCAAAGGCGTAATTTTGTAAACATAACCGTATATAAATACGTCAACTCTCCACTTATTTACAAAATACAAATAAAACAGTTTTTACCAAGTCTTATGTATTTAAAATTAATTAGTTTCTCTAATAAGAACGGCAAAGGTCAATAATTAGTGTAGTCTACGTTAGGGATTTGTTAGCCAATTGTGGATAAGTTCTAAGGACAGGGTGTTACAATTGTAGGTTCAGGTCTCGGACTTTAATCCGAACCCCTCCAGTCGTTACCTACAGCACCGGAGACACCAAGGCAAGTGCATGCTTATCTAAACCCGTGTTTTTATTTATTAATTAATTCTATTGCATGATAGTGTTACTGTATCGACACCTGACTCACGGGATCCCTCTCGGATCACACCGACTGTTTTACTGAATCATTGACTTGACTGCTTACTGAATCATTGACTCGGGAATTGGGGGAGTAACGTTAACACCTATGTTCAAAGCCCCTTACTGAATCACTGTAAATAGCGGAAGCCCAACTCACTTGGGTCGAAGCCGGACCGTGTTCATTAGAACACTTACTGCCTCCAACCCTAGCCGGCCACAGGCTGTTACGCGCTCTAAACATTACTGTAACTAGATTGCATCATTTCACTTTATCAGAGTTTTACTGCATAACTGTTTTATTATTATTATTATTTAGAAAATCATATTTCCATAATAAACTGCTTCTTGTCTCGTCTTTTAATTATTGAATAAAATGCTGGAATGGATTTGTGTGTCTTGCTCCCTCCTGACTGGAGACAACATTCTTAGGTGACTGCGACGATGGTGAGCTGGCTTACACTTTCTATTATGGGTCCGACTTGGGTTCTGAGGACTTAGCTGAACCAGGGCAGAGGAACCAGGAGTCCTGGTTGCACCCTTTTCTTATTAGTTCACTTTTTCTAAAGTTGTAATAAACAAACCTTTGTGATGTTGAATACTTTTGCTTGTCTTCATTTTCATTTCGACTTTAGTTGTACTTCAGAATGTTTAATAAAATGTTTTATTTTTCGTTTGGACATTTGTACTGCTTGTGTTCACTGCTTGATACAGCTTACTGCCGCCGTCTCACAACGGTGCAGGCTGGGCATGATCCGACTTGACCCATTATATTGGGATCGGGTCGTGACATATTTTTAGTGGTGGCCCATACAGGTCTCGGTTCTGTAAATTGGTCTGGTCAACTTAGTCTAGACCAACATGTAGTTCTGTAACTTGACCTAGGTTAGATGAGACTTTAGGAAAACAGATTATAGAAACAACTAGAACACGTAGATGATTTTTACCCTGTTACATCATAGGGCCAAAATTACATATAGTAATATCTATTTTTGCTTGATTATAGATTTATTAGGCTCCATTGTTTATGTGTGTACCCAAACCTTTCAAAAGATGGCGAAAGGAAAGACGACTCGCTCAGGACCTGCGGACAAAGAGGTCTCTTCCTTCGGGAACACACCTACCCAGGCTCAGTCAGACCCTTCTCCATTGCAGCCCAGTACCCGCCTTCGTGCTGCACGGACTCTCCGTGCTGCATATACCTCCACTGTGCATGCAGCTGCACCCATTTCCCCGAGACCTACGCTCTCGATTGTTGACGCGAATCCTCCACCTGCTCCACCAGTGCCAGTGGACCCCGCCGAGCTCGTAGGCCTACTACGAGGAATACTTGAGGCCCAGAGGGCTCAAGCAGAAGTGGATCGCGAGCAGACCGCGATCATGAGGGAGGGCATGGAGAATGCCCACAATGTCGCCATGGCAGCACTCGACTCATCACAGAGGGAACCAGGGCCTATCAAGGTAAGCAAAGTGGAATTGATAATCTTATATATTTCATTGGAGAAATATAATTCTAACTGACAGTCAATTATCCAGGAGAAAGTTGGGAATATCGAAAGCTTCAAGAAGATGGATCCGCGGCCTTTCAAGGGAACTGAAGGCCTTGTATACGCGGACGAATGACTGGATGACATGGAGCGCATCCTCAGCATTGCTCGAATCCTAGCCGACCTTATGGTAGAGGCTGTATCTCTACAGCTTCGGGATCTGGCCAGTATATGGTACCGAAAGGAGCTCAGATTCCAGACTGGAGGAACCTCTTGGCGTTCCTTCAAGAAGCAGTTTAAGAGAAAGTTCTTCTCGGAAGCCGCCCTATAAGCTATGTGGAGGCAGTTCTATGACCTGAAGCAAGGGAATCGTACCATTGAGGAGTACGTAGCCGAGTTCAACCGGCTCGGCAGATTTGCACCTCTCCTGGTAGCAGACCCAGTGGAGCGTGCCCAAAAGTTCCGGCACAGATTGCGAGAGGAGATCCGCACTCTAGTTGCCGCCAATGGAGCTAAGACCTATGACAAGATGCTGAAGGTGGTCCAAGATGTGGAGGCCAGTTCGTCTACTCGAATCAAGAGGGAGCACCCAGGATCCAGCAGCAATCATCAGGGCAACTTCAAGAGGCCCAACAACAACAACAGACGCTCTCATCATCAACAGCCAGCAACACCCAACAAGGCGTCCCAGTACCAGCAACAGAAGACAATCATCTGCGCCTATTGCAAGAGGCCTGGTCACACCGCAGACATCTGCAGAAAGAAGCTGGGACACTGCCTTGCTTGTGGGTCTGCCACCCACCAAGTAAAGGACTGTCCAACCTCATTCATCAGGACTGGAGCTGGACCGCAGAGACGTCCATTACCCACCCAGCAGCAGCGCTACAACCAGCAGAGGGCCGGACAAGCGTTTGCCTTGGCCGTTGAGGAGCCGAAAGCTGAGCCGAAAACTGAGGGAGATGTTATCACAGGTGCCATTTATTTACATTTGCACCCAGCTTTATGCCTATTTGATTCTGGAGCTTCGCATAGTTTTATATCTTCGGAATTTGTTACTGCATACCATATAGATGTAGGGTGTAGTAAGATGATTTATAGAGTTTTGACCGGAGGGGGATCGATCCCCATCACAGAGACTTGTACCTGCCCCATCACCATTTCTGGTCATACCTTTCTAGCACCCTTACTTGTTATGCCTCTTCCTAACTACGATATAGTCTTGGGGATGGATTGGCTGAGCAAGCAACATGCCCTGATAGACTGTCATCGGGGTTGTGTTATCTTTAGTCCACCTGGAGGACCTGAATTTGAAGTAGCTCGAGCACCAGAGAGTTTGGAACGTGTCTCCTACATATCCATCACAGAAGATTCCAGACCCCTTCATCCCCTGGTAGCGGAATTCTTAGACGTCTTTCCTGACAATCTACCTGGATTACCCCCTGATCGAGACATGGAGTTCACTATCGATCTTGTACCTGGCTCATCCCCTATTTCACAGAGAAGCTACAGAGTTAACCCCAAGGAGGCAAGGAGATGAAGGACCAGATAAATGAGCTGAAGGCCCAAGGATTTATCAGAGATGGAGCTTCGCCCTGGGGATCACCAGTTTTGTTCGTGCCCAAGAAGGATGGATCCGTGCGGATGTGTATAGATTACCGGACATTGAACAATATCACAATCAAGAACAAGTACCCTCTGCCCAGGATCGATGATCTTTTCGATCAGCTGAGCGGAGCGAAGGTTTTCTCGAAGATCGACCTCAGGTCAGGATATCACCAGGTCAAGGTTCGAGGGGAGGATATTCCGAAGACGGCATTCAACACCAAGTATGGACAATATGAATTCTTGGTCATGCCCTTCGGTCTTACTAATGCGCCAGCTGTGTTCATGAATCTCATGAACAAGGTCTTCCATGAGTACTTGGATCAGTTTGTTGTCGTCTTCATTGATGACATTCTGATCTACTCAAAGATCCAAGAAGAGCATGAGAAGCACCTGCGGATTGTCTTGGAGACTCTGAGGAAGGAGAAGCTATATGGTAAGCTTTTCAAGTATGAATTTTTCTTAGATAAAGTGGATTTTCTTGGACATGTTATCACAGGAGAAGGGGTATCTGTGGACCCCAAGAAGATAGCAGCAGTGGAATCTTGGACAACCTCCAGCTCAGTTGCAGAGATCAGAAGCTTCCTGGGCTTAGCAGGATATTACAGGAAGTTTGTGAAGGACTTCGCAAGGATTGCGGAGCCAATGACGAAGCTAACCAGGAAGAACGAAGAGTTTGTTTGGACTGAAGCATGCCAGGCGTCATTCGAGGAACTGAAGAGAAGGTTGACAACTGCACCTATCTTGACGCTACCATCCGGATCAGGTGGATTCTCTATATACAGTGATGCTTCGGGCAAAGGATTGGGCTGTGTGCTACAACAACATGGAAAGGTAATTGCCTATGCTTCCCGGCAATTACGCAATCATGAGAAGAACTACCCGACGCATGACTTGGAGCTAGCAGCAGTCATCTTCGCCCTGAAGTTGTGGAAGCATTATCTCTATGGCGAGAAGGTAGACATATACACAGACCACAAGAGCCTTAAATATGTCTTCACTCAGAAGGAGCTCAACATGCGCCAGAGGCGATGGCTGGAGCTTATGAAGTATTTTGACATCAATCTGCAGTACCACCTGGGTAAGGCTAATATCGTCGTTGATGCACTTAGCAGGTACCCGGTGGCTATGTTTTTTACAAAGAACCGTCACTTGCTGGAAGACATGGAGAAGCTCGGTTTGGAGATCGTGCTACCATAGGAAATCATGCTGAAGCTTGGGAAAGAAGCAGTTGTACCAGGCGTGGACTCTCCTATGATGCAGCTTCAAGTGCAGTCCAGTCTGATCAGCAGAGTCAAGGAGACTCAATTCCAAGATGAGATACTATGCAAGTTAAGAGATCAAGCTAGCTGGAACACTCGAAGGATTTTCCATAGCTGAAGATGGAGCATTGAGGCACGGCACGAGACTTTGCATACCTATGGCGAACTGAGGAATGAGTTGATGAAGGAGGCGCACCAGTCGCAGCATTCTATACATCCGGGAGCTAACAAGATGTACAAGGACATGAGGACTCATGTATGGTGGCTTGGAACGAAGCGAGACGTGGCAGAGTTCGTCTCCAGATGTTTGATCTGCCAGCAGGTGAAGGCAGACCGCCAGAGACCAGCAGGTTTGTTGCAACTGCTTCCCACTCCGGAGTGGAAATGGGAGCATATTACTATGGACTTTGTAACAGGATTACCCAGATCCTAAGGAGGGAAGGATGCTATATGGGTAATAGTGGACATACTAAGTCGTCCATT
>JANAVB010039856.1:0-36998 GCA_029216955.1 Iris pallida | reverse complement strand
TGTCTATGGTCTTACCGTACGACCGTTCGTACATCCACAGGCAACACAATATCTTGGTCTACGGGATAGGCATCCTCCCCTTGGAGATCTAGATCCCGTCCTTACGGTAGCCATTACTAACCAGCTGACCGACGAAAACAACCAGCGCCGGCGGCTACAAGAGTTAGAAACACTGGACGAAAAATGCCTACTAGCGCAGCAGAGAATCGAGCTTATCAAGCTCGTATTTCTGGGGCCTTCAACAAAATTACAGGAAAGAACATTCCGAGTGGGCGACCTCGTTTTGCAGTTCGAAGACCGATAGTAATGACTCACAAACAGTAGGGTAGTTTAAGCCCAAGTGGGAAGGACCGTTTTTATAGACGGTATACTCTAATGGTGCCTACCGGCTGGCGAAACCTAATGGCGACTTGCTAATGATGCATATCAACGGCAAGTTCCTGAAGAATTTACATCTGAAGACGGAACCGGCATAGGCTCCCACATCCCCTAAAAGGGTGCCTATGGGTCTAGTAAGGGGATCCCTCTCTTCTATATTTTCTCTCAAGTAGATGAAGCAGTTCACGTCAATATTACCTCTAGATTGCTCCTCTACACCCAAAATCGCGGCTACCATGTCCATATTACCTCTGAGTAGTCGTTCTCTCCGTGTTGATCCTATGAATATCATGGATATCAAGAAAACAGTTTACATTCATACTACCTCTGAATTGTTGTTCTAGATCACAACGAAGATTAGGCCTAACATGTTCATATTACCTCTGGTTAGGCAGGTCTTCCAGGATGACACCTCGTTATGATTATCAAGGGCTAGGCATGACAACAGCCCACTACCAAGCATGTACGCTCATGCCACGTATTCATGCTTATGTTCAAAGTACCCCGAGCTTGACCCAAGTTCGGGACATTTTGAACGAGATCTTGTAGAAGCCTGAAAAATCTCAGCGTGTGCAAGGCGCAGGTGGGTGCTCCCGCTACCCATCCCTCTTTACAACGGTTCAGAGGTTGCATGGCGTAGGTTAGTGTCCTCACTATGAGACCAGCATCACAGAGGCATAGGCGGTAAAGTACGCCAAACAACAAAGACAAAAGTCACAGATAGATGAAAAGCTCAAAAGTTTCTTTCATTAATCATGGTTACAAGGGTCTGGTACAAATTCGACATGATTACATAAAAGACTTCATAAAGACGTAATTACAAGGATCTGTTATAAAAGACTTTGTGGTTACATGTGCTGAATTAAAAACTCCTACGGATCTACGCCGGGATTAATCTTCACAGTATGATCATCATGGAGAGAGGCACTGTGGATAGAATGTGAATACAGTCTCCATCAAAATCTCCACCATAACTCTCCCCTCCAAAAGTGTATTAGCTACTCGGCCGAAGCGAGCAACTTCCTGAAGCAGCCACTGGCCCGAGATTCTAGAAGGTGCAGCAGGTCGTAAAGCCCAGAATGAGCAGGGCAGAGCACAACCTGCGGCACTTCACATTGGCAATCGGGCCACATTCCAGGTCGTTAGGACCTCCAAGACCTCCGAGACATCGTCCAGGTTCGGACTCCGTATGAGAAGTGTTCCAGCACGTTCGGAAGCTCATCAACAGTTCTTCTACGAAGGCACAGCTCCTCTGGGTGAAGGGATCCTCAATTAAAATCTGACTTAGACAAGGACCATTACCGCTCGAAGCTAAGTCTGGGTCTCACATGGTGCTGAAGGACAAGAAGATGAAGACATGGCTCTTCAGAAGAAACTTCCCCTTTATATAAGACGGGGTGGTCCAAAATGCATGCCACATGGCCGATGGTTTAAAATTCCCATAGTAATGGGATGAACCTAGGATTCAGTACGATGAATCTCATTAAATAAAGTTCATTCGACTAAGTCCTAGACCCCCTTGGAATTCACCAAGTAACGGTGGCAATTAAGAGGGAGTCCTCAAAGAGTGGACATTTCTTGCTCTTTACTTCAAAGCCAGTGTCTTCGATCCAGAGGCACAGCTACATGCCTGCGGCAACCCCCAGGTGCAGACTGGTGATACGTTCACACCATATCAACATCAACGGTGCAGCATTCTGCTACGACCCAGAAGTTCAGAAACACCTTTCTTCAGAGACTTGGGAGATACCATTGCCTCCAACACAAGTTCGTCTGTCGCTCCGAAAGCACAATAACCACATCAACCTGAAGCACAAGCCTACTCGTCGCCCTACAACACAGTGATTTTGTTGCCCGAAACACAGCTTTCTCGTTGCTCTAACGCACAGAAGTCTCGTCGTCTTCAAAGCCAAGTCCACGCGTCGTCTGAAAGCACAAAGGCTCCGTTCTCTCCAGAAGAACGGTCTATTCGTCGTCTTAGAAGCGCAGCGGTACTTATACCTCGCCAGAGGCGCAGGAAGAATGGTCCCACTCAATTGGTTTGCTTAAACCGCCTATGTTAAAGATGGAATTGGGATTGAATCATGATTGATATCTTATCAGATTGATTTAAATCTTAGACGAGGATCAATTAAAATCCAAATCTGAGATAAAATTCTAAGATTTACTCGGCTGCATCCAAACAAGCAAATCGGCACGCGCCACGTGTCTCCTCCTTCGATTATTTTGATAACCACCTGAGATCTCGATTGAGGAGAATCTCGATGTTCGTCACGTGTCAGCGCCACAGAAGCCCGCACCGTGCAATGATGGCAGATTCCTTCATATCTCAAAATCCTAATGCACATTACATATGTGCTCTGTTCTCTATAAATAGAAGGAGTTTTCCTTCAACAACATCCAACCACCAAAACTATCAAGGTCACGAAGATCACCAAGAAATCTTCAACTCCAGATATCCTCTTGATCGGTGACCCTAGAGTTCCATCGAAGGCGTTAGAGAGCCAAAGCAAGCTCAACCCGTCGTCAGATCGTCAACGGAGTAAAGGAGCCGCTGTAGTGCTCGATCTCCACCATCATACTTTTCTAGAAAATTCTTCCCCTTGTACTTAGAATATCCTGTTTAGGACTTCCTTCTCTGTGTACAGGTCTTTTTACGTTCAATAAAGCAAAAAATTCGTTCAACATTTTGTTATGTCGAACAGGAATAGAAGTATATTATGCCAACCCACGATGCGAGATCTCACCTTGGCAATAATATTCTCGTACATAGCCCCGTTCCTCTGGTCGATCGACGGCGAGCACCCTATAGGTAAATGGGGGCTGCAGCATCTGCATACCCATCATATCAGCAACCTCCACATCTCGAGCACGATCAAACTTGTCATTCACATATATGGCCGATTTAGCGTAGTTGATTCTCTAACCTGAAGCATGTTCATAATAAGATAATAGCATCTTCAAGTGCTGTATTAACCTTTTATTCCCTCCAGAGAAAAGTAATGTGTCGTCAGCGTAGGCCAAATGAGTTATGCGTGGGCATCTATTTGGCGAGTGGTAGCAGTAATAAGTAGCTGATTCCCCCAAACTGTGGAGATTTTGACTAAGAGCCTCTATCGCGACGACGAATAGTATCGGTGACAGTGGATCCCCTTGGCGAAGTCCCCTACACGCATGGAAGAAATCAGAAGCACTACCATTAATCAAAGTAGAGAACCAAACATTACTGATAAGCATGAAGATCATGTTAATCTAGATTTTTGATAAACCCATCCTACGGAAGACCTCTATGAGAAAACTCTTGTTAACCCTGTCGTAAGCCTTGCTCATGTCCAGTTTGATCACAACCTATCGTGCTTCATCATGCTCAAGATCTCCTACGCCAGTACAATATTGTCAATAATTTCCCAACCTTTTACGAATGCACTTTGCTTTGGAGAGATTAGTTTCGGTAAGAATGTAGCCAGCCGCCTAGCCAGCAGCTTTGAGAAGATCTTGTTCACGAAGTTGCATAAGCTTATAGGACGAAACTCTGAGAAATTATTTGGTTTAGCCATCTTTGGGACTAGGAGAAGCAGCGTACTAGTGATGGACTTCGAAAGCATAACTCCATCAAATAGCAGCTGCATCGCATTTAGAATGTCCTCTCCTATAATATGCCAACATTTGAGGAAAAAAGCGTCAGAGAACCCATCCGGCCCCACTGCACTGTCTGATCCAAGCTTTTAACAGTAGCAAACACTTCCTCCATCTCTGGTTTCGTAATAAGACTTGCATTTTCCTTCACAGAAATCATGTTCGGGGTAACATCCAAGAACTGGTTATCACTCGTAGTAGTGTCAGCCATCAATAGCTTGTTGAAATGGTCATTGGCCGCATTTTGAATGTCTTCGAGCGCTGTAACTTTCCGACCATCTCTAACTCTATGGATAAGTAGACGTTGCCGCTTACTCATCACACAATCATGGAAATACCCCGAGTTCTTGTCACCTTTGAGGTCCCATTTGAGATGAGCCTTCTATCGCCGAAAGGTTTCCTCGGTGTGGATATGCTGTTGGAGCTCAGCTCGAGCACGCATGAGTTAGGGCCGCGTAAACTCGTCAAGCTCATGGACCGCCTCAGCAGCGGTGACATTATCTTCTGCAGCCTTAATAGCTTGGAACATGTCACCATAAGTTTGGTGACTCCATGATGATAATGCCCTCCTCGTCGTAGCAAGTCGCATGCTTAATTAGGAATAAGGATTCTGATGAGAAACTGATAGCCATGCTGAGGAAACAATAGATAGGAACTCATTATGCGAAGTCCAAAATTGGAGAAAGCAGAATCGCTTCTTACCCATCATTGGGCTGGATTTCATTTTTAATAGAAGTGGGGCATGATCTGAGAGCGTTCTACTGAGATGTTCATATGACGAGAAGGGAGCCCAAGACATCTAGCTTCTATCCAGCAGAATACGATCTAATCGAGAACCTTGACGTTGATCTGCCTGAGACTTTACCCACGTAAAACAGCTACCCGAGTACATAACTTCAGCAAGCCCAGCAGCAACTTGAAAGTCCATAAACTCCCGCATTGATACTGTACAAGCCGGGCGACCACCAAACTTTTCTTCTGCCTTGGCCACAGTGTTGAAGTCACCACCAACCATCCAGGAAAGTGCAAATTTGTCCTGCAAAGCAAGGAGATGGCACCAGAGTTCACGTCGACCTTCCTTCGTATTGCTTCCATGGACCGCCGAGAATATGACTTTTGAGGGGAGTAGGGGGTGATCAAGAGTAACAGTGAGCGCCTGATCACAGGAGTCTAGCATAGCCAAATCACTATTGTAGCAGATAAGTACCCAAATGTTTCCCTTGTCGTTAAAGAAAGATGATTGGAACCCTAACTTTATTTGGAAAGCAAAAAAGTTGATCAGCAGATACCTTGGGTTCAATAATGGCAAGCAATAGCCTTGTTAGCAATTCGGCAAACGACAAAAATTCGAAACGATAAAAGTACGAGTATAAATCGGCACAATATAAGTAATATACGGTCAAAAATTCGGTCAAAAATTCGTCTAACGAAAATATTCGGATTAGATTTAATTCGTGTTTAGTACGTTTCAAATGAACCAATTCGACACTAAAAATTCGGCATATATATAGGGTCCACCCACCTCTACTCCTTCATAAATAAGGGTTCAGTGTGAGAATAAGAAGATGTTGAATGATGGAAAACCGAAAGGTTTTTCTTTGATTGTTGCAAGCAACATGTGCAAAGACTCTTGGGTTTCTTTTTTTGGTTACTGTAAGATTTTTTTTCTTTTCTTTTGATAATTTTTGAGAATTGTGCCAGTCTTTACTAATAGCATGAGTCAAGAAAGTCAAGACTGTTAGGTTTCTTGGTCACATTTTTTTGGCCAAATTTTTTAAAAATTCGTACGGTACGCGTTTAAAACGCCACATGCTTAAAATTTGCGTACAAATTCGAATTTTTCAAAAGTACGTAAGTATTATACGTTTATGTAAGATACGAAAAAATTCGCATATAATACGCGTTTTATTCGGGTGATTGCTAACAAGGAGCAAGAGTACCTTGTTCGATCTACATAGAGACTTGAATCTTTTAAGTGACATGTGATGAGCCACACCCTGCATGTTCCAAATGAGCATATTAATTATTGGAGGGTAGGGTTGGGTCCCGCGTGGAGCTTTTAGGCCTCGTTTGGTTCACGGATTCAAGGAATCCGGAAAGGAAACTTGTTCCTTTCCTTTGTTTGGTGGCCACAAATTTGGAAAACACTTTCCTGACATGAGGGAAAATAGGAGGGAAAATGGTTCCTCTCATGACCCATGGGATTCATTTTTCCTCCTCCTTTTCCAACATTAATTACCAAACATTATGACAAAAGTAGCCTTGATTTATTACCTATTTTACCAATTAACTCTTCATTATAATTATGTTGATATTGGATATTGTTGGAACAATGATATATTTTTTCTTTCCTTTCCTACACCAACCAAACATAGGAAAGGAAATTTGATAGGAATTATACTTTTCCATCCCCATGAAAAATACATGGGAATTGATTTCCTTTCCGCGAACCAAACGAGGCCTTAGGTACTGTTTGGAAAGGGTGGAAAATGGGAGGAAAGAAAAAGTTGAGGGAATGAGAGGAAAATTTTAAATGATGGTGTTTGGAAAGGGGAGAGAACACGGGGGAGAAAAATTTGAGAGGAAAAAGTAGGTGGGTCCCACCAAAAAATTTTCCTCCCAAATGTGGGAGGAAAATGGAGAGAGATGAGAGGAATTTGAGTGAATTTACCCCACCACCCCTCAAAAAGTTAATATTAAAGCATCATTTGAGAATACCAAGGAGGAAAGTAATTATACCTATATCCATAAACAAATAAAAAATTGTTTTTAAACTTTTTCTTCCCTTACTTTTTGTCCATCCAAACAAAGGAAGGAAAAATTAACTTTCCTTTCATTTTACTCTCTTCCATTTTTCTTTCCCTCAAATTTTCCTCTCCCTCTCCACAAATGTTTCCAACACAGTATTAGAGGAAGAGCGGAGGAGTCTTGAGGATGGAGGAGGGGAGCCTTCATCTTCTTTTTGAAGGCCCATCTTGCACGTGGGATATAGGGATGTCCGCCTCCTACTCCACCTGGTCAGCCCAGGAGTGCGGAGGCTCATCTACCTCGCCGTCTTCTAGATTCTTCTGGGGGACAACTGGCTTGTCCTTCGTTGGAGGCAGACCTATCGTACCCAGGTCCATGACTGAATGGGTCAAAACTATGGATTATTTACCATTAATAGCTTGGTGGGCAATCAAATCGGGGGAGTGATGACTTGGGAGGCCGGATCATTAATGTTTGTAGGGTAGACATTTAATAATGGAGGGGGATCATCATTAGGGGCTGTTTGGTTGGAGGGAGTGGTGGAAAGTGTGGGTTTTTTACGAGAGATGCAGCAACTCCCTCGTGACTTTCACAGTTCCAGCGTTTGGTTGCAAGAAGAAATAGAGAGGGAAGTGGGGAACTCTGGCCCCCAACAGTGTCTTGTCCCCTCACCCACTTACTTTCCACCTACCCCCAAAATTGGGGGTAACTCCGGTGGAGCTGTGGGTTTCTCCTCACTTTCGGCCGAGCAGTTGCTGGAGAAAAGCGTTCTCGTGTGGTCACCCCCTTCCTCCCCTTCCTCCCGCATTCGACCGGTTTTTGAGGTAAAAATTTGTTCTTGGTAAGAAAAATTTGGGAATTTTGCTCTCGAGATGTATATTTTCCAGATCTATATTTTTCAGATCTATCTTTCAAGTATTTGGACGGTCGTCCCAGATGTTGCAGATCTATATTTCCCAGATCTATATTTTCCAGATCTATATTTCCCAGATGTAAATTTTTGGACGTTCGTCCCAGATCTATATTTTCCATATCTATATTTCCCAGATCTAGAAAGAAAGATCTAAATTTATAGGGATTTTTTTTTCGTCGGTCGGTTGAGAAGGAATTATAGTCTATATTTTGCAGTAGAGAGCTGATTATTATATGGTTGAATGGGTCGGTTGAGAAGGAATTATAGTCTATATTTTGCAGATCGGCTTGTCTTCTTCCAGATCTGTTATTTATTTTCCAGATCTGTTTATTTTCAGATGTTAGAACTTCAACAGTATAAAATAATGAACAAATACACGAGGAACGATTTCGGAAATGTTGATTCATTTTTTTTTTATTTTCATGTAGATGGATTTGTCGAATCCCAACGATCCATTACTTAATGCGGCAATCACTAGTATAATAACAGTCATAACCATAATTATGACTCTAATTGAAATGGAGGACAATGACCGACGGGGTATTGCAAGGGAACCCTCCCTAATTAGAGAACAGTGGAGGCAAGCACATATGTATCGGATTTTGAATGCTGGACGAAATAACTGTGTCCACTATCTAAGGATGAGTAATGGTGCTTTCTACGGTCTGGCAAATATTCTTCGTTCCAATGGGTCACTGAACGATACGAGATATGTTTATGTGGAGGAACAAGTTGCCCTATTCCTGTACATGTTGGGACATAAGTCCAAAAATAGAGTATGTGGCATTGAATTTATTCGGTCCGGGGAAACAATTTTTAGGTATTTTAATAAAGTTCTAGGTGCAATGTCTACCATCCGAGAACGATTTGTGAGGCAACCCGGTTCCGAAACTCCATTGGAGATAAGGAATTCAGCGGATTGGTTCCCGTACTTTGAGGTAAACTAAAGTTGTTTTAATAAAAGTCTTATGCTAATGTAATGTAGTAGTAGTGGACACTAACAATGCATTTTATTGAAATATAGGATTGCGTAGGGATGATAGATGGCACACACGTGCAGGCCACCCTCCCAGCCTCCGTAGTAGCGAGGTTTAGGGGTAGAAAACAAGTAACACAAAATGTGTTAGCTGCTTGTACTCCTAATTTGGTGAATCATGTGTCTAGCATGGCAAGTGCCCTTTGTACGGGGTTCATGACCCCGATTGAGAAGATGGGTGCCAAACTATTTGCCTTAGATGGTTATGATTCCCATGTTCTTAAGAAGGCATATAATTTTCTGTGCAAGGATAACTATGAGGCTACTAAGTTCGTAGGATTGCCAGAGGCATTTCAAAGGGAATGGTTGGATACGTTCATATTGGAAAATGAGGATCTTTGAGGGCTCGTATGTCTATAACTTGCTGACTGTTAATTAGTTCCTGACTGTTATTTTGCTGCTTTCATAGGCCTGTAATATGTTCTGCTGCTACTGACTGTTATTTTGGTGCTTTCATAGGCCTGTAATATGTATTTTGTGGGAAGAACACTATATCCCAGTAAACTGGTAGTGAATATTTTGGAGGGATTCTAGGTAGGATCCTACTGCTGAAACATGTTCTGCTGCTACGATGTTTCTTATTTCCACAATGCTACTATGCTACTGCTGCTTCTGTTACTTCTTATTTCCACAATGCTACTATCCTACTGCTGCTTCTGTTACTTCTTATTTCCCTGTAATATATGTTGAGTATCATAGTTACTTATATTTCTAACTTGGTGAACAATGTTTCTAGCATGTCATACTACGTAGTATTGAAAGGAAGAACGTCGGGAGTTTATCCAACTTGGTCTGAATGTTACATGCAAGTTAATGGGTTTAAAGGCGCTTGCTATTTCAAGTGCCAAGATTATGATGAGGCGGTGAGTTACTTCGACTCGAAGGTTAAGGTTAAACGAAGCGAAGTTAAGGAGGAAGTTGTAGTCAAAGGGTACCCCATGGGCAATGTCATTTTCTTCTCTTGTCTTGTGTTACTTGCATCGATTATTGCCCTGGCTTATCTTATGTAAAAGCTATTACGAAGGAGGCTTTGTTTACAACTGCTATTGTACTGGACCTTTGGACACTATGATGATAAATCCAGCTATTTATGCTTTTGTAATGCTTGTTTGCAGGAATAGGCTCCCAATGAGGATTACAAGGGTGTGGTCGCGCTGAAAAGATAAAGATGGTGGCCTCCCCCACCAATTTGGTGATGGATGGAGGTAGCCAACTTATACCTACACTGTAGACTATGATGAGGAAGGTGAACCTTTGAGTCTACATTATGAAAATTGGCAATGATGAGTCA
Source organism: Iris pallida (assembly GCA_029216955.1). Classification (NCBI taxonomy): domain Eukaryota; kingdom Viridiplantae; phylum Streptophyta; class Magnoliopsida; order Asparagales; family Iridaceae; genus Iris; species Iris pallida. Next base: position 26,996 of record JANAVB010039856.1, on the reverse strand, counting down.
AGGTGAATCCTTTGAGCCAATTGGTTTGGGAATTTGTTGTTTCTTTTTGCCATTTGCTTCTTTTTTCCAGCTTTATGACTTATACTTCTTTCTACATCCCTTTGACTTATTTTTATTTTTCAAAATGGGCTATGATGAGATTGTCATGATACATGTTCTGATACATGTTCTTATACATGTTATTATGTGGCCTACACTGGAAATGTCGGGGAAATTGGCAAATTGGAAATGTTGGAGCCATATCTTATTGTGGTACATGTTCATATACATGTTATGATACATAATCAGTGGCCTATGCAGGAAATGTTGGAAATTGGTGCAATGAGGAAATGTTAGTTCTGAAACATGTTCTGATACATGTTCTTCTACATGTTATGATACATATTCAGTCCGCTATGTTGGAAATGTTGGGAATTTTGGCAATGCGAGAATGTGCTGATACATGTTCTTCTACATGTTATGATACCTCTGAGCCCATTTCAAACTTTACTTTACTTTCAGATGTTTTCTTGCTTGAAGTTCAATTTGTTCTTGAGATGCTGAGTCAATTTGTTGTTGTTTTTTTCATTGTGGTTCAATTGTTTTCTTCCACCTCTGATACATTATGGTTGAAGTTCATTTTGGTGGTTGTGATACAATTTGTACAGATGAAATTCAATTGGTTGCCTTCTGGTTCAATTTGTTTTTTGGTTCTGATACAATTGGTTATGATGAGTTCAATTTTTCAGTTCAATTTCTTCTTCTACATTATGAAAATCTGCTATGGTGAGTAGTGACGAGGGAGTTGCTGCATCTCTCGTCCAAAATCCACACTTTCCACTCACTCCGTCCCAACCAAACAGCCCCTAAGTATTATGCCAAATTCTTTGAAGCATATTAGTTTTATCAACGATTTTGGGGCCTATGATGAGTACCAGGTTTACTGGGCAATGATGAGTACCAGGTTTATCCAGGATTTTGGGGCCTATGATGTTCTAGGTCATACACTGGGCTATTACCTTTGAGTATCAAATTTTTTCCTATGTTAAGGCTTCAATTTTTTAGTACCTGCTCTGAGCCTATAGAATTTTCTTTAGTAGCTGTTCACTGGGCTATGATGAGAGTCTTTGCTTACACTCTCCGAGCCTATAGAATTTTCTTCGTATGACTATCAGTGGGTTTTTGAGTATCAGCGTTGTATGGTCTCAAGGGGATTTGTTCATCTGTTTTACAGTTATTTGCTTTCCATTTTGAGTATCATTTTGGCAATGCGGATATGTTGTTGTTGTTTGCTGCCTGGGGACAACAATAGGATGCTGTAATATTTTCGAGGAAAGATGTACTTCTGGTTTTCTTGTTGATTCATATGCTGCCCAGAATAAATTCATGTATATAATTCTTGATTCATATAATTCATGTTATGTTGTTCATTCATATAATTTCCAGGAAAGATGTACAAAACTTGGTTCCAGGATATTTTTCAATATGGTGATTTGTTGGAAAAAACTGTACAAAACTTGATTCAATATGGTGATTTGTTGGGAAAAACTGTACAAAACTTGGTTGGTTGGGAAAAACTGTACAAAACTTGGTTGATTCAACTATGATTCAATATGGTGCTTGGTTGGGAAAAACTGTACAAAACTTGGTTGGGAAAAATTGGTTGATGTACTCTTCCTGTACAGCAAGGTTTTGTTGATTCAACTATGATTCAATATGGTGTTGTTGATTCAACTATGATTCATGTTCGGTTTTTGAGTATCAGATCTTTTTCATATTTATGCTTGCTGTAGAAAACTTGATTGGGAAAAATTCGTTGTTGTACTCTTCCTGTACATAACTTTAATCAATTCGGCTAGAAATATTGGGTTTGTTCTACATAACTTGGTTGCTGTACAAAATTTTCTTCCATACATGCAATATTTTTTCAGTTGTGAAATTTTCTGCCAAGGGCCTTCATTTTCCGGTTGTGAAATTTTTTTTGGTAACCATACCACAATTGAATATGGTGATTATATCACTTGCAACGTGTTACCAAACACAGGAAGTCCACGTCCGAGTTTCCAATTCCACTTTCTAGTGGTCATCCAAACACCACATGATGAAAGTTATTACTTGCGGGGGGGACAAAACCCTACGTATCCAAACGCATTTTGGAAAGAGAAAAGTATCAAAAGTGCACTGCATTACATCCTCATGAAACTGCCACTTTCACACTTCCATGCACCTACATCGAACCTACTATCCTCGGTTGGGCAGTCGCTGTTGGTATTTTTGCCTTTGGACTAGAAAAGATAGTCCCACATCGGCTACACCAAATGGTGAGTATCTCAATATAATGCATTGCTTGTGTTGAGGTGCACATGAGGTGTAGTGGGGCACAAGTTTGTGCCATGTGGAAGTATTTTCCTAGAAGGAAAAAGTTAAATCCAACAAGGATGCAAGTTAATTTTTGTTGTGCGGACTCGGACTCGGACGCGGACTCCAAGATGTCTCGTACATGCACGGGAGGGTTCGGGGGGTAGGCGTGGACTGGCACACTTCTATGCTGATTGTGGGATGATCTAAAATATCAAACTCTATTTTTGAGTATTGGTATTTTAGTCCCACATCGGATAGGAGAAGAGGTGAAGTCTCAACTCCACTCTATAAATAGAGCCCCTTGGCCTCCTTTGAAAGAGGCACCAAGAGAAGTTGAGGGAGTCTGTTAAGTCCAGGAAGCCCGTTCAAGTCTCAAATATTGACTTACGAGCGTTCCAGAAGTTCTCCTGAACTTGCTGGTTCCTGGGAGCTTATCCGTACTGCGGGTATAGCTTTGAGCGCCGGTGTTCAACACCCCAGCGAGATCCGCTCTTCTTCTTCCTTCCTCTTTCTGTTGCCTTCGAGAATCTGAGACTCAACTGTTGTTGATCATCTCTTGTTGCCTTCGAGAAACCGCTATTGCAAACGCGATTCGATTTTTATTTAATCGTTTAGGCCACGCAATCAGCATTATTTGCATCTCTTTTTTAGGGATTGCAACTGCATTATTTGCATCTCTTTTTTAGGGATTGCAACTGCATTCTTTGCATCTCTTCTTAGGGATTGCAACTGAGTTTTTCCATCGATTGTTTGCAAATAGACTAACAATCTCAAAGCTATACGATTCGATGGAAAACACTCGTGCTTCGCTTGTCGATACCGGCTTTAACAAGTTGGAGAAATTCGACGGCGAACACTTCCAGATCTGGAAGCGAAAGGTGACTCTGAACCTTCAACTCGTGGATGTTGATCACGTGTTGGATGAGGAAGAACCAATCGTTCCAGCAACAGGATCTGCTGCTGTTCTGGCCGCTGCTACGAGCAAGCAGACGAAGTGGAAAAAGGATAACAGCATATGCAGGCTGCTGATCCTGAATTCCATGAAAGACTCTCTGGCCGAGTCCTACACAAAGAGGACTTCTGCCAAAGAGATCTGGGAGTCCGTGGGGAAGCTGTATGACGACGACGAGGCCCGGTCGAAGATGTTCATGGTTGAAAAATACCACAAATGGGTCTTTGAAGACGAGAAGACCATGCTGTCCCAAGTGAAAGAGTTCCTGAAGCTGCGCCAGAAACTGGAGGACGATAACATGCCCCTCGTCGACAAGTTCGTCGTTGGAGGGATCGTGGCAAAACTTCCTCCAGGATGGAGCAACATCTATGCAAGGATGCATAGGAAGAAGATGGAGATTAGCCTGGATAATCTCCTCAGCGAGATTCATGTTGAGGACGAGATGCGCTCTCAACAGAAGTTGGACACCCTGTCCAAGCAACTAGCAACGGCGAATCTGGTTCAAGCCACCAGAGAGAACAAAGGGAAGCAGGCGGCTTCTCACCACAGAAGAAGGACTTCTCGAATCTGAAAGTGAAGGGTCCAGGATTCAAGCAACAGAAGTCCAAGTCCCATGTGACTTGCTTCAACTGTGGCAAGAAGGGTCACTATAAAAGTGAATGCAAGTCCAAGCCCAAAGAGCAAGGTGAGCCTAACAAGGTTTCTTTGGTTACTAATCAGGTTGCCATGATAGCACAGGTTGCAACTGTGGGGGCAGACTTGGACTGGTGGATAGACACTGGCGCGACATGTCATGTCTGTTCAGACAAGGACTGGTTCGTCTCCTATGAGCCTACTTCCGAGAAAGTCATGATGGCGAACCAGGCACAAGCTGAAGTACTGGGGATCGGGACGGTGGAGCTGAAGCTTACATCGGGGAACATTCTGACGCTTCAAGGTGTGAAGCATGTTCCTGCAATCGCAAAGAACCTGATCTCTGGGAGCCTGCTCTGCAACGCAGGCTTGAGGATGGACATCAATGCTGGCCAAATGGTGATGTCCAAGAAGGGTACTTTCTTCGGAAAAGCTTTTCAGACTGAAGGAATGTACAAAATTCAGCTTGTTGTAACCCAGCATAATAATGTCAATGCTATCACTAGTTTGAATTACTCTCTTGAGTTGTGGCATAATAGACTAGGACATGTTCATTGTAAGCGAATAAACAAAATGTCTAGTCTAGGACTTATCTCCAAGTGTGGGGGTAAGGTAGAGAAATGTGAGATATGTGCTCAGACGAAGATCACTAGGAAACCCTTCCACAGGGTCCATCGAAGCACAGATCTTCTGGAGTTGGTTCACTCAGATATCTGTGACTTCAAACAATTCTCTACAAAGGCCGGGATGAAGTATTTCATTACTTTCATCGATGACTTCTCCAAGTATGCCTTCGTCTATTTACTCAAATCTAAAGACGAAGCATTCGAGAAGTTCAAGGAGTTTAGGGCTGAGGCTGAACGGCAAACTGGACAACAACTCAAGAGGCTGAGGAGTGATCGAGGTGGGGAATATAGGTCTCATGAATTCTCATCATTCTGCAAAGAACATGGAATCATCAACGAGACGACGGCTCCGTATTCTCCACAATCCAACGGTAGCAGAAAGGAAGAACAGAACGTTGACAGAGATGATGAATTCTATGCTGTTGACTGCGGGTCTCCCAAAGTGCTATTGGGGAGAAGCTGCATTAACGGCCACTTTCATTCTGAACAGAGTGCCGTATGCAACTTCCGACATAACTCCTCATGAACTCTGGTTCAAAGTCAGACCCAACCTGAATGTCATTCGAGTGTGGGGGTGCCTGGCTTATGTGAAGCTCCCGGATCTAAAGATTCAGAAGCTGGGGACAAGGACTACTAAGGCGATCTTCCTGGGGTATGCCGAGAAGAGTGATGCTCGGAGATTCCTTGATATCGAGTCAAATCATATCATCGAATCTCGCGATGCTGAATATTTTGAAGAAAAGTTTGCAAGGCACAAGAACATTGTTCTCGCGGACATTCCGGAGAATAATGAGGGTGCGGAGCAGACAGAGATCTTTATCGAACCAGTAGTCCAAGATGGAGTTGTTGTCGAGGAGACACCAGCTGAACCAGAACTCGCTGAGCCGTCAACTAAGCGAGCGAGGAGGCCGAAAGACTTCGGAGATGACTTCGTCACCTATCATGTGGAAGCAGATCCGCTTACCTATGATGAGGCGATGAAGACCAGAGATGCTATATTCTGGAAGGAGGCGATTGACAACGAGATTGACTCAATCACCTCCAATAACACATGGGTATTGGTCGACCTACCAGAAGGAGCAAGACCCATCGGATGCAAATGGATCTTCAAGAAGAAGATGAAAGCAGATGGAACCATTGACAAGTTCAAGGCCAGGCTAGTGGCCAAGGGGTTTGCTCAGAAGCAGGGGATCGACTACTTTGACACTTATGCTCCAGTAGCTCGGATGACAACTATCAGATTGTTAATTGCTTTAGCAGCAATACACAAGCTGGTGATACATCAGATGGATGTGAAAACGGCATTCCTTAATGGCGAGCTGACCGAAGAGATCTACATGCAACAACCAGAAGGTTTTGTCGTCAGAGGTCTGGAAGACAAAGTCTGCAAGTTGATGAAGTCTCTGTATGGTTTGAAGCAAGCTCCCAAAATGTGGCATGAGAAGTTTGACAAGGTGATAAGGTCAAATGGCTACAGGGTCAGTGAAACAGACAAGTGTGTCTATACGAAGTTTGCTGACGGAAGAGGAGTAATCGTTTGTCTATACGTGGACGACATGCTAATCCTAGGTACGGATTTAAGCTGCGTCACAGAGACAAAGAAATTCCTCTCGACCAAGTTCAGTATGAAGGACTTGGGGGATGCCGACGTAATCTTGGGGCTCAAGATCATCCGGACAGGCACTGGAATAGCGCTGTCACAGTCTCATTACATTGAGAAGATGCTCTCTCGCTACGGGTATCAAGATCTTCCTATTATTGATACACCGTACAGGAGTGATCTGAAACTGGAGCCAAATTCGAAGGAGAGCGTCAGGCAGTTGGAGTACGCTAGCGTCATCGGAAGTTTGATGTACGCTACTACTGCCACAAGGCCTGACATAGCCTTTGCAGTGGAAATGTTGAGTCGATTTACGAGCAATCCAGGCGTAAAGCATTGGAAAGCTGTGAAGCGTGTTATGAGATATCTCAAGAAGACTCAGACATATGCACTATACTACAGCGGAGATCCGTCAGTAGTGGAAGGCTTCAGTGATGCTAGCTGGTGTTCAGAGGTGGAGAGCGAATATTCCACAGGTGGATATGTGTTCGCCATGGGTGGAGCTGCTATATCGTGGAAGTCGAAGAAGCAGACTATGTTATCTCGCTCCTCCATGGAATCTGAATTCTTTGCATTGGATGCTGCAGCAGATGAAGCAGAGTGGCTTCGGGAGCTCATGTATGACCTTCCAATGGTTGGGGCTCAGATACCGGCGATTCCGATATACTGTGACCACCAGGCGGCAGCAGCAGTGGCATCAAATGAACTCTTCAACGGGAAGAAGAGTGTGCGGTTGAAGCACAGAGCAGTGAACGATCTCATAAAAAGGGGCGTCATTGCAGTGATCGATGTTCGGAGTCAGGAAAACCTGGCGGATCCGTTCACGAAGGGTCTCAAGCGTCAGCTGGTCGAGGACACAGCAAGGAAGATGGGCTTGAAGGCATTCTAATATTGTGTCATTATAATCCTATCAATAAATTTTATGTTATTGGTTCAAAGAGAAATCTACCAGATATCTAATTTTTTGATTCAAGGGAGGACTATTGACTGGAAAAATATTAGTTAACAGTGGGCACTTGTTCTGCGGAACATGTAAGGGTTTCGGACCCAGAACCACTGTTGTCTACTATGAATTTTCTACGGAAAATTGATCCTGTGAGAAGGATGGCATAATGCCTTAATGAGTTCTCAGATTGAGTGAAGGTCTGTTATGCTTTACAGGAAGCATGGTGGTGCAACAACCACAAAGGAGTGTTACATCTCCATGCTACAGTGGGGTGACTCCACCATGAGGTTCCCAGGTAGGGGTAATGCCTCGGCTTTGTTAGCCAAGTTACAGGCGGCGTAGCACCGCATATAGGCAGGTAGCCTAATGTTGCATAATCGTAAAAAGAGATGTAGGCAGCACTACAAAGAGGCCGGTGTCCTCATGTTACAGTGGCATGACACCACGATGAGGTACCCAGGTAGGGTAAAGCCTCGGCTTTGCAAGCCATGTCATAGTGGCGTAACACCACAAGGGAGCGCAAGGCTTCATGCTGGGTAGTTTGGCACTACAAAGAGGCTTGAGACCTCATGCTACAGTAGTATGACACTACGATGCGGTTCCCAGGTAGGGGTAATGCCTTGGCTTTGTCAGCCATGTCATAGCGGCGTAGCACCGCAAAGAAGCGCAATGCTTCATGCCAATGACTCTTTATATAGAACTCACCTATAGTGTATGGACAGAGATATCAGGCCGTCTCTTGAGGGTAAACTTGTAGACGTCCAAAATTATACACTGAAACCAGGCTGGCACAAGGCCTTCAATGTGCAGCCAGAAGCACAGTTGATGTCACTATGTGAGTAGGAAGAATTGTAGTTATGGTGCAGAATTCAAGGCTTAGTCCATTCTTGTATCATGCTGTTATTTAACCTATGCGGAAAGATTCAAGTCGTAGCGACATCTCTCCTAATGCATGATGGACAATCACTGTGGGGAACGCTCAACCCATATATTGAGATATGTGGGGGATTGTTGGTATTTTTGCCTTTGGACTAGAAAAGATAGTCCCACATCGGCTACACCAAATGGTGAGTATCTCAATATAATGCATTGCTTGTGTTGAGGTGTGCACATGAGGTGTAGTGGGGCACAAGTTTGTGCCATGTGGAAGTATTTTCCTAGAAGGAAAAAGGATTAAATCCAACAAGGATGCAAGTTAATTTTTGTTGTGCGGACTCGGACTCGGACGCGGACTCCAAGATGTCTCGTACATGCACGGGAGGGTTCGGGGGTAGGCGTGGACTGGCACACTTCTATGCTGATTGTGGGATGATCTAAAATATCAAACTCTATTTTTGAGTATTGGTATTTTAGTCCCACATCGGATAGGAGAAGAGGTGAAGTCTCAACTCCACTCTATAAATAGAGCCCCTTGGCCTCCTTTGAAAGAGGCACCAAGAAGAGAGTTGAGGGAGTCTGTTAAGTCCAGGAAGCCCGTTCAAGTCTCAAATATTGACTTACGAGCGTTCCAGAAGTTCTCCTGAACTTGCTGGTTCCTGGGAGCTTATCCGTACTGTGGGTATAGCTTTGAGCGCCGGTGTTCAACACCCCAGCGAGATCCGCTCTTCTTCTTCCTTCCTCTTTCTGTTGCCTTCGAGAATCTGAGACTCAACTGTTGTTGATCATCTCTTGTTGCCTTCGAGAAACCGCTATTGCAAACGCGATTCGATTTTTATTTAATCGTTTAGGCCACGCAATCAGCATTATTTGCATCTCTTTTTTAGGGATTGCAACTGCATTATTTGCATCTCTTTTTTAGGAATTGCAACTGCATTCTTTGCATCTCTTCTTAGGAATTGCAACTGAGTTTTTCCATCGATTGTTTACAAATAGACTAACAGTCGCACGCTCCACGATGCCATCATTTTCCTCCACCACCAATAAGTTCTTCTGAACCTCCATATTATTCCTTTCACTGCTTTTAATGTGCTCCGTCTCCTGAGCCTCTGTCCCATTAGCCTGGGCGACCATAGGTTCTTTTCCCTTAGAGGTACCCACTGAGATGGACCAGCAGATAAAAGAAGTTGGCGAGGATTCCTTGGAGTTATTTCTGATTGATGGCCTTTGCAAGCTTCTTTCACATGACCCTGATGTTTACAGTGACCGCAGTATGTTGGCTTTGATTCATATTCAATTTTTTGAGATATAGTTCATCCTCGAGGCAAGTTGATGCGGATAACAGGAGGAGGGTTTACTAGCGTCCACTTCAACAAAGACTCGGTCTACACTGGCCTAGAAAGTTCTTCCGTCGCCTTATCGAGCTTTAATGGGGTGCCCATACCAAGGGCCAAAGAGAAAAGGGCATTCTTGTTGAACAGCTGGTGAGGAAGATGGGGGAAGGAGATAGAGATGGGCGCTAAAGGGGATTCTTAGGCGGTGGAGAAGTCTTTCAACCATCGAAATAGTCGCATAGGGGCCCTATTTATAAACCACTGGTCCTTGGAGCAAAGGCGGAGGAAGTCTGCTTCCATCGAAGGTCGGATGAGCACATGTTTGTAGTCAATAACACCCACTTTGACAGATCCCAAAAGTTTATGATCAGTGATCGCCTGCCTGATGACGTCGATCGACGGGCGAGTATGAGAGAACTTTCCTATCAGAGCGGACCGATAAGGATCTATAAGAATTTCTCTTCCTCCTCCGAGAAGGAGACCACCGGGACACCTCCCGAGAAGGTTAGAGATCGGACAGGGATCGCCGAGATAGCAGAAGCAGCCACCCCACCAACTGCGGTAGCATATGACTTGTCCATGACAAACCCTAAGAGCATCATTAGTAAGGCCCATCCCATTTTCTAGATTCTAGATTTAGAATGTAGGAGCTCATTTTGTAGAATAATAAGTCTCATCCCTAGTCCCAATTTCTACAATTTCGGTCCCAACCCATCCATGGGTGCTAAGGGTTGGGCCTCCTAATTTCTAGATTCTAGATTGTAGAAACTCGTTCTGTAGAATAGTAAGTTCCAATTTGGAGCCCAACTTTCTAGATTCTAAACTTTATATTATTTTTTTCCTACATTAATTTTTGACCACACAATTTTTGGGACCGGAGCTCACTTTATCATTTCCTACTATTCTCATACAAACCCAACCCATTCTACATTTACCTTTTTTTTGAAATTTTGGGCTCTAAATTGCATTTGAGAGTCCCAACTACTAATGATGCTCTAACACCGAGTAGAAACAAAACCAATGGGACGCAGGATCTGTCCGGCTGTATCAGATCACGCCAGAGAGGGGGTGGCACCGGCTATATATATACATACATACAGTCTATATATATATATATGGGTGGCACCGGCTATATATATATAGACTGTATACATACATACAGTCTATATATATATATATATTATATATATATATATATATATGGCGCTGGTCTGATAGTGGAATTAAATAATATGGGCTCATAGCCCTTTTTATATGAATAATAAGATGATATATGATTAAAGTCCTAAGTCAATTTCCTTTTTGACACATTTGATTAAGACACGATCTCGACTAATCGTACGTTTCATTTTGTCTTTTCAAATGTGGACTTCTGTCTAAATCATGATCTCGTACTCAACGGCAATTTCGGGCGTTCTTATACTCGGTCAATCTTGGATATATCTTCGCTATGATCATTTCGGAATATTTGGGAACGTTATGGTCTTTGGCTAATCATATTACGCTTGGGATTCATTATGGTGTTAACTTTCGATAATTTTCGTGTTGACACGTTCGATATTGACACGTTCGTATCGTTCACGTCGACAACAACTAACCAAGGCAAGTACTCTACGTCGACGATTATCCATTTCTTAAATATTTGCTTTAAATGCTTGTGTATAGTTTACATGTCATGTTTCGAATACTAGTACACATTGTTCCTATGCCATGATTTCTGTGATTTTATGATCAATTATGTGATTTATAATCACGACTTGCGACTTTATGTCCATTTCGTGTCATAACTTGATTATGGGTACTAGTTGGGCGGAAAAAATACCTTAGTTTATATGTGAGCTACCTAGAACTATCACATTAGTCTTTATTTGCCTAATAGCAGGCACATATCACAGTGTGCCGTGCTAGATCAAACCCCTAGTCGCTTACATGTAGAACACGGTATTTCAAAGCACTTAGAGTAAATTTTCTTCTAATTCATATTGCCATGGTTAGTCTTTCATTTCTTGTCTTTAGCTAGTTTTTCATGTATTTACTTTTAACTTGTCTTTTCTTATCATGTTCTCCCTACTTTTATGTCTCATTTTCATTTTTTACTTGTATTTCAAGTTTATATTTTGGATTATGGCTAACATATGTGTAAGAGGTACTTGATCATATCCTGACTGGATATGTTATCAAATTAGGCAACCTTGAGGACTTTTGCTCGACTTATTATGGATCACCTTACGAAGTAGAAGGGGACTTGGCCGCTGACATTCCCGGAGACATCGAGACCACCCTGGATGGGATTTGATTATCTTAGCTTATTTCCTAGCATTTGCGTTTTCTAGTTTGCTTTTCCTAGTAGTTGCTACCGAATTTGTTTTCGGAAGACTTTCTTGGTTTGTAATAATTTTGTGATCAAACTCTTGAATTCACATATTATGCTAGTTGGATATTTGCTTATGAATTTAGTTATCTCGTTTTGACTCATCTCTTAGTCTTGTGTTTGAGTAGTTTACCAAACTTATATAAACAGCGCGCTACGCCACTTATGTGACGCAGGCCGGACGTGCCTCACACACTCTTACCCAAATATCATATGGGCGCGGGTCGTGATAGCATGTATGTCTCATGGGGAGAACCCATGAGCCAACATGTAGATAGGTGTCGGTTAGTAAAAAGTTGAACCCTTAGCCACAGGTGCTAGTATGTGTGTATATCTGTAAAGAGCTGAACTCTGATTCGCAGCTGCTAGTATGAGCGAATACTAGTAAAGAGTTGAACTATGAGTCGTAGCTGCTGATGTATGCATGTATTAGTCTAGAGCTGAACCTTTAGTCATAGCTGTTAATCGAGTTGCATGCATATGTGAAGATTGTTATAAGACTAACAACGCAGAAATGTACAGAACCTCATAATTTACATATATGCAAGTTGTTCTAATCCTTGTTTTATACAGGGATGGACCGTCGACCATTGGTAAGAATCACTGAATAAATGATATATTTTTATCATATGAACTGTTCCTTAGAATAGTCTATTTCACATGAAATGATGTTGTCCCAATTGTAGATATAGAACCCTATAGAACTATATTACTCAGTATTACTCATCTGCTGCTAATGTCCCTAATGACATGATATGGCTCATGAAACACACTACGCACATCAAGATAAATATAATTGCTATCATACAAGAAATTGACCCTATTGTGTAATGCATGAAATGAACGAAGGTAAAGATAAGAAGATCACTAATAATGCAATATTTCTCACATGAATACTTAATGATTGTTTCAGACGGTGAAGCCATTATCTTTTACCAGTACATTAATGTACTAATCACCCACTAGTTTTTCCCGCAGGTACGACATGTTCAAATGGATAGTCCAAAGCGATAGCCAAATCCTCATCATCGGGAGCCGAAAATCAGAGATGCGAAGAGATGGTTTTATTTATAAAGAGATGTAATTAAATGTATGGAACGGTATCATTATAATTCTGTATATTTCAAGAGAGATATAAGCCAAGCATGGCATGTACCAGAGAGAGTTATTGAGAGCCTTGTAGTCAATTCAAAGTTATCAATAAAAATTTTGTTCTTTATATCATTGTGTTCACTTTGGTTTTCTGTAATATTGTCTACGCTTCTATTTATGCATTAAAAGTTTCCACTGCATTATTGTCTGAATAGTCTATTTGTGTTATTGTACAAGTCCTAGCCTTGCAAGCACAACTTAAGCTTGCACGGTATCACATCCAAGCGAGGACGATATGTTCCATAGAGATCAATGCGAGGACGAATTACTTTACAAAATAAGGACATGACAACCGTCTCACTATGTGGCAGTAGTAATGGTAAGTCCGTCCAATGATATAATGACTCGTGTTAATATCTTATTATTTTTGGTAATATTATCTTAATGATATTTAGTAATGTTTGATTAGTTTCTTTTTGATCTTTTGATGTTATCATATGTTATTATACTATTTGACGGCTCACCATTCACCATTGCCATATGTGAGCCGTACTAAATAATTTTCCTATCAATCGGCGTGTCCGATGACTTCGAGCTAGCAGTTAAATTAGCAACACTTAGGATATTAGTTCAAAAGGAAAATCAGAGTTCCTTACTGTACTAAATTAATTACAAAAATTGTCATCTTCATTTTACTTTGAAATAAATGTATATTAAAATGAGGGTACCAATTTGAGGATTCGATGCCATAATTTTTGGGCCACGGCAGTACCCAAAGAGAACTATGAATCCTAAAATCTGCTCCATTTGCAGTGTTGTATATACTGTAAACTTGTATAAAATCTCGTTTGATGTTTTATTATCCCATATTCTTTCTAAAGGTTTGCCAATTAGAAAGTTTTGGATAGTAGAAACTTAAGTTTCCTTTGGTTTCCAAAAATCATAATTAAACTAAATTTCCATCATACCTATTGTTTGTTCACTAGAAATAGGAACACGTTAATTTGAATTGTATAATGGCATTGCAATAGTAGAATGGTAGTGTAGTAGTGGGGGGCGTTAAGAGCAAGGTGTCAAATTTTGCAAAATAATCATACTATAACTTAATAACTATTACTAGTGCCAAATTTTGCAAAACAAAATTACTGTAAATTACAACGAATTCAGCGACGGAAGTTGGTTAATTGCTAGTCATGGACGGATTTGGGACTGAATAGCGACAAAAATGTCATTATGAATCATATATCCAACTTTTCGTTGTTATTTCGTCGCTACGAACGTTATACTTCCAATCAGCTTCTCCTCCTCATTTCAAAATCTTTTCCAAATATTTTCATTTTCCTCCAAAATCATCCCACCCCCTCCTCCTCCTCACGAGTGATGCGATCTTTTTCAGATTGCCTACCTACAATCTCAGTGGCAGCGACAGCTGTCTAAGTAAAGGATGTATCAGAGAGAGTAGTGTAGTAGTAGCTACCTGTAGCCATTTACCTATTCTTTACCAGTCTTCAGTAGAAAGAATCATTTAGTAATGTATAGTTAGTTAGCCAGCTCAGTATTAATTTGATAGGTCAGCATTCTGTTAGCCAATCAATTAGATAGGTCAACATTCTGTTAGCATCAGAGGGAAGTATCAGTATAAAGGAGGCCAGAGGTTGGAGAAGGTTATGGAGGAAATTGGCAGTTAATTGTTTGCTTTTTAAGTCTTTGAATTCGATGTACTTTTCTTCTTCATTCCTCTGTAATAATAAACCCTAGATTTCCATGTGTGTTCTATCTCATTGATTCTTATGAACTCAGGTCAAATATAATCCGTTCACCTCCATTCTAAGTCATGGTAGGAATCTTATCAATTAGTATTAGAGACGTCTAATTTATACGAGAGATCAATCGAGAGGCGAGCTCGAGCTTGAGCAGCCATGGCGTCCGACAAGGTCCGATGGAGGATCGTCAGCGACTGGTCGAAGGGGATCAATTTCTCTCACTGGAAGGTACGATTCTAAACCTAAACCACAAATTAGATCAAGCATTGGAGGATTTGGTGTCAGAAGAAGGATTGATTTTCCCTAATATGCTCCGGTTATGGCGCCACCTCTACCGCCACTACCGGACTACGGTTATCTCCGTCGTTCTTCGTTCTGTATGACTGCTATTTACAGTACCAGCAGTACCCAACATCGTCGCAGCCATATGTGAACTCATCGTCGATGTGGAGTTCGCAACTGTCGTTGTACACCCTCTGCCACCTCCGTAATCAGCACCTGAAATGACCCCTACTGCTATCACTATCATTGCATCGACAATCGCAGTACTCAACGGCTTTGCCACTGTCGCAAAAGTATCTAACTCTGTCGTATTAATTCAGAGCAACCATAGATGTACGCGATTGCGTCGTACTCCCCTCCACCACTACAGTACCACCAGTCTTACAGAGCTCTCCGTCGATGTATCTACACAGCAGTATCATACTGCTCTATATATGTTCGACGAAATGTCCATGGAAAGATGAAAAGAAATAGTTCAAGTAATAATGATTTAAATAAGGTCAATGGTGTCAACAAAGAATGTTTCTGAACTGCTATCTTCCCCAGCACCTAGGAAGCTACTGGAAGTTGAAAAGGGTACCGAGTTAGAGGGTAGTAACTATATTGAGCAATCAAGCTGTGTGCAGGAATGGTATGATGCAGAAAGATGCCATCCACTATGCCGTTATGCAAATGATCTCGATATTATGGTGGGGAAAAGGCTAAGATTTTGGAGTTGCACGAAGTTATGGATGCTACTGAGAATGTCTCACTACCGTTTTCTGGTCCAGCTCCTTCAATTGATTTATCTGTTACTAGGAAGACTGATGCGCCGGTGTATTTGTCAGCCATTGTACGCCCCAGTCCCAAAATTGTAGGACCAGTTACATGCTAGCAGCACTCACCAATGGCCCAACCTTATAACAAACCCATTAGCGAAATGTTTAAGCTGTAAATCCTGATAATCAACCCAATACATAATAGCAGTCACAGATATAACTAATCACATCCATAGAATAATAGTCCATAAAGATATCAAGTCCCAAGAATATATAGCAAATGTCTAGCAGTAAAAGTGATAATAGTTGTGCAGGAAAAGAATTCCGAAACCACATAAAAGAGAAATAAAGTAATAACTAACTATAAGTCTGCTGAAATAAAAGGAAATAAAGTAGCACGTCTAAATAAGAAAATGACATGATCACAAAAAATCTTCGGGCACTATCTCGCCCTTCTGTGCTGGTACATCGCCGTCTCAGCTCTAGAACTATAAATCTCAGGGTAGTCTCCACTCCGTCTATGCCTAGGAGATAGTCAGATCCTCAGGGGACAAGCAAGGTACATAATACATATATGCCAAGGTACATATATGATAGAATATGTTAAGGCAATCTAATGTATCTAGTCTATGTGCTATACAAGTGAGAACATTTTCTAGAATATCAGACCACGCTACTGAGGCTCACAGCTCCTCAGCAGGCTATTTTCCTCAGTACTATGTCGTGGGACAAGGACAATCAATAACAATAGCCAAAACTCTGCTACAGAGATAAAGACTCCAATATAAGTCCTAATACAACAAGTCTGATACTCTCTCAGCTCTTCCCACACATGCCAGTATCTACAATGTCTTCACGTCCTCTATACAATAATAAGAAATATAAATATCATGAATATCAGTAAGCCTCGCATCATGAACGTGTCTGTCATGTGGTCATTCGTGTCAATGGATACGTCATATGCATACATGCCTAATTTCAATACTTGGTGATCCTCATGACATTGGTACCCATCTTCGAATGGACACTAAGTATCAACGATCCTACGTTATGCTAATGCTAACAAAATACAATAAGAAAAAAATAAATAAAACAATCTATAACTAAAGCAAGGTACACTTGCCTGTATCGCTATCTGAGTGTATTCTGATCACTCCAATATCTTCATACTCCCACAAAGTTCACCTTATCATAAATATACTATTATTAATACTCTTAACGACTTACCATATATTGACTATATTAATATTATACCCAATAGTCGTAATAATGTACAACACCCACCAACACATTAAGTATCAAACTTTCTTATAAAATGTTTTATAACTAATATATTAATAACGGCTGAAAAATATTATAATATTTTATATTACTAAATATTATTTTATTAGTAGAAAGTCACATGACATAGCCCCATGTCTGACTTACATCATTATTACCACATAACCTACTAATTGAGTCCCAAAAAATAAATAATTAAAAATATTTAATTTTGGAAAAATTACATAAATTAGTTAAAATAATATTTTTAACATCAAAGCTTACACAACAAATATTTTAGTAAAGGTATATGAAGTATCAAAGCTTGGATATAAAAACACATGATTTTCGAAGTTACGGTGTTACAACAAATGTCAAGATTTTTAATAAATACTAAACAAAGTAAAATGCATCAGAAAGATATGCGTTGGAAATCTCTTGATGTCTAGTTTCTTACCAAAATTATTTGGATGAATGAACCAACTAGGAATTAGTTGAAAATCTACTCGCAACAGATAGGTATATTCTAGACCCCTGTCATAGAATGGACGCCCCGACCAAACCGCTTGGAATTATGTGATCCGTGATCAAGAATGAATAGACACGTAGGGGAACTTCTAGTTTTTGTTTGAACAACTGACGAGAAAATAAATGAAACCTAGTCTAGAAGTCGACTAACCTGCTATGACTTTCAGCTTTCACTTCGGAGAGTTTCGCCCGGAGACACGTCGTGCGCCTCTCTAATGGCCGCGAATGGCTTCTATGCTTGCTACGATGGAAGACGGCATCGTCCCAAGAGTATGGTGAATGGCACGAACTTGAAAAAAATTGGGTATGAAATGGAAGGGGGTCCTTTGTGCTCTCGACCAAGGTCGACCGTGTGTGTGTGTGTTGGGTAGGGGGCGGCAATATAAGAGGGGGACTTAAGTTAGGATTTTGTTGGATATATGTTATGGATATTTGGGCTTTCGTTTGGACTAATTTGGTTAGGATTTGGCCCTCCAAAGGATTACTATTGTAATGGGTTTCCTTATTGGGTAAGTTGTTTTGACCAACTCAAACACAGGGATTTAATGCACATAGCTGCAATTTAATCACCAAAAATTAATTAAAAAATATATCTGATTAACTTTGGCAACCTTAGATAGGCTCTAACAAACCCAAAAAAGTCAACTAATGGTCTCATGGGTCATTTGCAATAAATAGCACATGGGAATCGATTGAGTGACACACCCCCTAGGCATGTGCATTTTAGGCTCAAAATGGATCACAACTTTATATTGGGTCAAATGGTTTTGACCTATGTCGAGTTTCGAACTCAAGTTGGAAGTTAGGTCTAAAATTACGGTAAACGGTCAATGGCCTAAATTGACCCGAAGCTGTGCAAGCCAAAAGAATGTTAGGGAATAAATTTGGGTAGGATATGTATGTCAAATTGAAGGTGGACGTGTCTAAATTTGAATATGTAATTAGATTTGAGAAATTGATATTTGTTGCTTCAAAAATTAAACCTACGTTAAAGTACTACTATCATTATTGACTTAAATATAGTTTAATATTAAAATATCCATATTAGATAATAAAAAATAATAAATATTCTAAAATTAGGGGCTTACAACCAACCCACCTTAGAAAATTTGTTCTCAAAGTTAAAATAACCTATCAGTAAATCTATAACATAAGAATAATTAAGCTAAAACTTACCAAAATTCTCAATATATGGGGGATCGCTCCCGTATGGAGTCTTCTCGCCCCAAAGTAGATTCGCCTGGAGAATGGTGCTTCATGCATCTTAAACCAATCTAATCGTATGCACTCTAAATGTCTTCTCACTAGTATCCAAGATACCAACCGGCTGCTCCTCATATGATAAAATAGGTCACACCGTGATCTCAGAGTGATCGACCACATGACTGGGATCAATCATTACCTCCTCACTATGAGACATGGAATACGTCATGCACTCCCTCTAGTGATGGGGGCAATAAAAGATGATATGCCACCACTCCTACACGTTCAATAATATCGAATGGTCCAATATAGCTTGGACTCAACTTCCCTCTACTCCCAAATCTAATGGTGCCCCGGCGGTAAAATCTCATAAATTCATGCTCTCTCTTCCTTGAATTCCAATGGTCTACGATGCGTATCTTGCCAATGCTTCTGTCGGTCTTGAGCTGCTTGAAATGACTCTTAAATTTGCTTCACCTTCTCAAGTGTCGCGTCACTAGCCTCTGTCCAAGTATCTGTCGCTCTCCAATGTCACTCCAACATACTGGCGATCTACACTTCCTTCCATATGCCTCGTACGGTGCCATCTGTATGACAGCTGGTAACTGTTATTGTAGGAGAATTCCACCAAATACAAGTGGTCCTCCCAAGAACCTCTAAAGTCTAACATACATGCTCTAACATGTCTTCTAATGTCTGAAAGTGTGCTCTGATTACCATCTGTCTACGGATGATACGAATGCTGAACTTGAGCCCTCGTACCAAACTCTCCTGCGTACTCCTCCAGAAGTGTGAGTTGAACATAGAATCCCTATTCGAGACTATACTGAATAGTACTCCATGGAGTTTCACAATTTGCCTCATGCACAAGTCAACTAATATCTCGGTAGACTATCCTACTTTGAATGGCAAGAAATATGCCGACTTTGTGAGTCTATCCACAATCACCAAAACCATCCTTCCTGCTGGATCTCCTCGGGAATCCAGTAACGAATCCATAATAATATCTCCCACTTACACTCAGGAATAGAAAGCGGTTCCAACATACATGCGGTCCTCTGATGCTCTGTCTTCACATGCTGACAGGCCAAACACTTTGCTACAAAGCGTACAATCCCCTCTTCATATCATGCCACCAGTAGTATTGCCTCAAGTCTCGACACATCTTTGTACCCCAGAATGTATAGAATAAATAGAAATGTGTGCCTCATTCTTCAACTCATGTCTCAATTTTCCATTCGGAACATATAGGTATTTCCGTACCTTGTGCCCATCCTCTATCTGCTCTCTAGCCTTTATCCTTTCTTAAAGTCTTTAAAATCTTGCATCTGTAGGAAAAGCTGCTATAAACTCGCAGGAATCTTGAAAATATTTTTTTATAGTTACTTGATTACAATGGTGATTTCTGAAAAATATTAACATTTTTATTAAATATTTATTAGTATATATGGCCTTAGTCATGGTTACATTTTGATGTGTAGGTCGACTAAGAATTATGGCATGTCTACTACAGTTGTGTTCTTTGACCAGCCAGGTAGGGGGAAGGCCTGGCAACATCTGTGTCCTTTTAGGAAACAAGTCAAGTCATGGCTTAACCCATATTGATGACTTAGTAATTTATTATTAAACTTTTAACCTTTCTAGGAGATCCGGTTGTACCAAACTAGTCCTTGACTCGAACAAAACTCAAGCCGATGTCATGTAGTACATCCAAGACATTCGTGCAGATATTTGTATATATATGAATTTGGTATTTATTTTTGGTTTCGTGAGTGATTTTTATAAATAAGGGTTTATATAATATAATATATTATATATATATATATATATATATATATTAATATATATATCTAATATCTATATATATTTATATAATTTTTTATATATATATTTTATCTATATATATATATATATATATATATATATAATATATATATATAATTATATATATATATATATATATAATATATATATAATATAATATATATATATATAGATTTATAATATATATATATATTGGGCGATGATGAGCCTGGCCTGTGCGAAGCGGGACATCCAAAACGTCGGAGGACTGACAAAAAATGGCCACGATCTGAGCTGGCATGGGACATAATGGGGCGCCTCGTGCATAAAAACTCAACGGCTAGGGGCGCCGCACGGCGGTCGAGAACCGGCACCATTCTACCACGGGTATAAATGACGACCGACCACGCGGCCCGTCGTGCGACCCCCAATGGGAGTCGAGAAGACTCGTAAGGGTGTCGTGCGCATAGAACATGTGGCTGGACGGCATCGGCTGTCGTAGGCGTCGTGAAGACGTCGGGGGCTCCTTCGGTGTCATGGGCGAAGCGGTGCGTTAAGTTGCCGGTGTCGAAAGACATCGACCGTCCTGAGAGGCTCGGGAGTGCAAGGAGTGCGCGAGGCGTACGTAAAGGGCGATGATGAAAAAGCCAGTGCGGGCAAGATCTGCACGAAGAGTCAAAGCGACATGACGACCGGCTAAAAAATCGTGTGCAGGGAACCACGATTTAACTGAGCCCGCACTGCTGGAATATATATATATATATATATATATATATATATATATATATATATTCAGAAAAGTAAACTTTTATTATAGCGAGATCCATTTTCAAAAGTACAAAGGAAATCATATGATTCCTGATACAAAACTAGCTAACTGGATTTCTTCCTTCCATGCGATCATGCAAGCGTAGCTTTGCAAATCAGTCTTTGAATATCCTTGCAGATCTGTCGACCATTGTATTTGTATTGTTCATATCTCCATTTATGTCGATTTTTCCACAGGACCCAGCAAATCGCACCTACAGTGATTTCTTTGTTGTGTAAATTGTTTCTTCTCCACCACAAATCTAAACATCCTTCCATGCCTGAACACGACCTTGGTTATGGAGTAATTTTTGGAAAGTCATTCATGCCTGCCTCGCCAAATCCCCCTCATGAAAAATATGGCAGATGGTTTCAGTTTTAGGGTTCAAGCAACAATGACAGGACGAAGCTAGATGGTTTCAGCTTATATATATATATATATATATATATATATATATATCTATATATATATATTATATATATATATATATAGATAGTGAATAGTGCTCTTCCTCCATCCCGAGCCCAACAGAATGCGTTGTACGTAGGAAATACGTGATTGAATGATTTTAAATCATTCAAATCTACACCAATCGTACCTAAATTTTTTTAGCATAACCTAGAGTAGATTCTCTCCCATTTAAACCTAAATTCGAATCCAAATTGTATAAAACCTATCTAAATTTGGTATAAAACCCATGGTTATATAGGAAGCTCTGTTCAAAGATTTGATAAAAACCTACGAGGAAGCCATCATGAACCCTTCGTGATCACCGACATGCCACCCCAACAACCATGCGCACCTCGCCATCGTCGCACACCCCGACTGTACGCCTTCCATCACTGAAAAAGTGCGTCTGACCGTACAGAACAAAGGCCATATTCAGCCACGACTTCAAGGTACCCTACTTTCAGACCTATTTTCTTAAATTCTACTGGATCATTTCTCGAACTATACAGTCCTATGCAAAGGCCATAGGACCCTCTACAAATTCTATCAACTAGTTTCAGTTTAATTGGAATTAAATGTTGGTAAATTATTTTTCAAAATCTCGATAATCCACTGAACCAATCATTCTGTAAATAACAGTTTTTAGGTTGAGAGCCTTATTTTGGAAGGCTAATTACAAACAAACTATTAATAGTTTTGAAATTCTAATTAAATAGGTTTGAAGACAATATATACATCATCAAAATGATGTTTACGGATTTAAATTTCATCTATTGTATGTTAAGATAAATCAATTTAAAAATCGAGAAAAACCTGCAAAAATGTTTTAAAATTTGAAACTTTTTCGATGCGGGGTCCGTCCTGAAAAACTCGACGACTTCGTCGCAACCCGAAGGCATCCAAAGGTGTGTACGGATGTTGCGAACGTGTGGGATTTGATGAAACTCTAATTGGTTGTGTGCACGATGAATTCAAGGCGTATAGGTCAAAGAACACTGTATCGGCCCCTTTGAAAAAATCTAATTACTTCATGCATTCGTCACATCACGATGAAACTTTTGCCACTTGACTCGTATCATTTTTTTTGGTCCTGTGAGCTAACTTTAGTCCGATTCTAAGAAGGTTGATTGGATCATTTTGGCGGACCTTTGACCCGATTCAACTGACGATTTTGTGCATGGCTCATCGGATTCCAAAACTTAGCATATCGTTGAGTTCATATCAAAAAATTAGACTCATAGGTTTATAATTTATTGACTTTAGAGACCATAGGTTCTGGCATGCTTTTCGGTGCAAAGCGGGTCCAACGACTGATACTATTTTGACCCAAAATTACCGTTTTACCCATGTGTCCAAAAGTGGACTTATAGGTAGGCAATCTTAGACATTTTTCTTATTCAAAAATGTTCATGATGTCTGTTTTAGCATCCGGAGACGTTTGCGAAAGTTTGGCTTTCGTAGCACATTGATTGATTGGATATTGTTGCTTCTACGCACTACCACCAGACAAGTATACCTTGCCAACTTATACAGTATTATGCACATTTGTTTTTCAGTCATTCTTGTTCATGTTTATTTCTTCTTGTACTATCACATGATTCTTGTACATGTTTATGATATCTTTTTACTTATTTTCTTATATGCTACATGTCTTTCCTTTTTCATATCACATACTTGATCTATGCTACACTACACTTGTTTAGATTTTTGAGTTCTTGTGCGTTGACTTGATTTCATCACTTGGACTTGACCTTGATTGATTAGATTACCTGTATTTGTCTTGACTTGACCTTGACATGTTATTTGACGTTGACTATACCTGGCCAACTCGTTCGTGAGCTCTCATTGGGCTGTGAAAAGACTTATTATAGTTAGGGAGTCCCCATTGGCCTACTTAATATAGGACTGTAAGCTTCCATTGAGTTGTTGTTACCCCAATTTACTTATAGTCACGCTTATTAGCATGATTCTCGATGGCATGCCATCCTTCCATGTTTCGTTCTAACACTGTATTTGTCTAGTATTTATTTCTTACGTTATTTTGTCTTTCCATGTATATTATTTAGTGTCATAGTAGGCATGTTTATATATATCTTGCTAGTCCCATGAGGACCTGGTGAACTCTCCAGGTTTATTCGAGGTTTATCCAGGTGCAGACGAACAGGTTTATGAGCCAGCACCAGACCATGGTACCACTGTAGGTGACGACGTTATTGGACTTAGTTATTTTATTTCATGTCTCTATTATATTTCTATCTAGTAGTAGTAGATTTGTCTCCAACGTACATAACTTGAATTCTTGATTACTTGAAACTTCAATTACATTATTTTTCATTATTTGGTTTATCAGTTCTTATTTAATTTAGTTGTATCTTTATACTTTGTGGATGAGATATAGATGCCCCGATATCTCTAGATTTTGTGGACTAGTTAGACAGCTTAAGTGCATTCTCGAGGGTTCCTTAGATTGGGATTATCCTTGAGTGTGTATCAGTTGGCCATGTCACGTGCTACTTCGTGACTTTTGGGACTGGGGCGTGACAGGTTTTTGGGTGGCCCATAAAAGTGAAGTTAGCCATTTCAGTTACGTTACTGTACCGAGCGGACCTATAACTAGAATTGGACTTTTAGGATCTCATCCATATGCCTTGACACGTCATTGATCTCTATCCTCGAATTTTATTAAACTCTTGACTTGCATCCTGCTTGAAATCCTTCATCGGCTAATGGTTTTCTTTCAATACTGATAATGGACTCCCAAGACGGAAGCACGACCCAGTTGGCACTCCACCAAATGCTATCGTGACCCATACTGATGGGACTCCATCACCACCTGGGGCCCAACTTACTCAACAGAGAAGACAGCCGCCAAACTCACAGACAGATGGACAGAACGTCGTAGCAGGCACCAATTCCACAACAAGAAGCTCCTTTACCTCCACCACCTCCCATGCCTCCGATGCCATTTATGCCCTTCCCACCGGGTCAGCAGATAGACGGATAGCAATTATTCTAAATGTTCTATGCAATGATGCAAGTCCAGTAGCCAATTCAATAATAGACCCAGCAGCAGCAGGCCGAAGTGTTGAGAGAGAGCTTAGTGATAGCCTTGGCACAGGCAACACCACCAGCCTACCAACCGAAGACTGGATCAATTTTGAGTTTAGGAAAATGATACCCAAACCGAAGTTTATACGTGGATCATCAACATCGAGCATCAATTGGTAGCCACTGAATTTTCCAAGGAGAAGTTGATGGAAGCCGTCAGAATACAGCTGACTGGCAATACCCATCATTGGTGGGAAGTCGAAGATGAGCGATTAGGACCTAACAGAGTCACCTGGGAAGAGTTCTCAAAACTCTTCAAAGAGATGTACATCCTAGCTACAGCACGGGCGGAGCTTCGAGATCGATTCATATACCTCACTCAAGGTAGGATGACCATAGAAGAGTACAATGCGGAGTTCTTGTGCTTAAGCCGTTTTGCTCCATACTTGATATAGACTGAAGAGCAGAAGGCGGAGAAGTGTTACGACGGACTCAGCTTCAAGATGCAGAGGCTCGTAGGATCAGTAGCACCTACCTCCTCCTCAGTCATTCTGACCACAGCACGACGCTAAGAGCACATTAACAAGAGGGAGGTTAGCCAGAAACGTCATCAACCAGCAACATCATCAGCTCGAGCAACACAAGAGGACCTGAGAGACGGCCCGCAACACATTACTAGCAACAGAGGGAAGCACCATACCAAAATCAAGATAACCCGACATGCCAATTTTGTAATAGGAGAGGGCATACTCAGTAAAACTGTCGCTTAAATTGTGGTTCAAACCAGCATCAACTTCGGGATTGCCCAATGAGAGGCCCACCAGCACCACTAGTACCAGCTCAACCCGCAATACAAGGTAGATATCCGCATAAACTGCTTCCTCACCAGGCAACGTAGTTTGCACAGGCTAGACAACAGGTAGGAGCACAACGACCGGGACAGGTCTTTGCCTTGACGGTTGAAAATGGAACAGCAATACAAAAAGCAACTGAAGGTAACAACTTAAAATTTCACGATAATGATAGTAAGTGGAATATTGGCTTATGATCGAAGTATTACTTGCTTGATTAGGAAAAACCATAGAATCATAGCACACCTCTAGAATAATCATAGGACCATTAGCATTTTCCCTTGACCATGGTAACTTATTTTAATTTCAAGGACGAATTTTTTTAAGGAGGGTAGAATGTAAACCCCCAAAAAAAATTAAAATATTTTTTATATTTACTTGATTAAATAGTGATTTTTGAGAGGAAAAAAATTAAATATTTTTATCAAATATTTATTAATTATATATGGCCTTAGTCATGGTTAAGTTTTATGGTATAGATCGACTAAGAATTATGGCACGGCTAGTGTAGTTGTGTGCTTTTACTAGAGTATTAGCTACGGCAGGGAAGCCTGGCCATACCTGTGTCCCTTTTAGAATAACAAGTTAATCATGGCTTAACACCTATTGATGACTTAATTATTTATTATTATAACTTTTTGACCTCTTTAGGAGATCCGATTGTATCAATCTTGCCCGGACTTGATCCGAACCAAACCCAAGCCCATGTAGTCATGTAGTACGTTATACATGATGTATATATATGTATTTGGAATTTTGTTTTTGGTTTAGTAAGTGATTTAATAAATAAGTTTTATATATATATATATATATATATATATATATATATATATATATATATATATATATATATATATATATATATATATATATATATATATTTTTTTTTTTATATATATATATATATTATTGCTATTAAATTGCTATTTTTATCTTGCGAATATGATGACATTTGCCAAAATTATCTTATTTTAGATTTATGGAATCTATACGTTAAAAACACATGTATATATAAATGTATATATAGTGTATACATATATTAGGTCTTATATATGTAAAGGTAAGAGTTATATATAAAAGATTTTTTTGTGAACAACGCGCTTCTTCCCTTCCAAGCCCAAAAGAATGCGATGTACGTAGAAAATACTCAATTGAATGATTTTAAATCATTCAAATCTACACCAAATCGCACCAAAATAATTTTTAGCCTAATCTAGAGTAGATTCTCTCCCATTTAAACCTGAAATTTGAATCCAAATCATATCAAAACCTATCTAAATTTGGTTTAAAACCCAAGGTTATATATGAAGCTCCGTTCGAAGATCTCAATAAAAACCTACGAGGAAACCATCACAAACCCTTCGTGATCACCCACGGGCTACCCCAACAACCCTCGAACCTCGCCACCACCGCACGACACCACTGCATGCCGTCGATCACTGAAAAATGTGCCTGACCGTGTAGAGCAAAGG
>JANAVB010039855.1:40000-48352 GCA_029216955.1 Iris pallida | reverse complement strand
TGTTGCCTCCATCTGCAACCCCTCCCACGCAATATCCTCATCCATTGGCCTTACCACAGGGACATCGAGCGCCAATAACCGAACTATACAGACGGTGAGTCTTGGTGTAGCACTCAAATGTGGGCACCCGTAAATTTGCCGAGGTTAATCATCGACATTGAGTTTTAAACCTCGTAGCCTTTCTGCTTCACTTCTAGGTCGAGCAGAATCTTCTTGCAGTCGGTCCAGATACTTAGTGTCAAGATTCTAGACGCTTTCGTAGAGCATGTCAACGCCCTAGCGTCAATCTCGAGCCTAAGTGAAGAAGAGAAGGCACGTGAGGGTTTAAAACTCAATGTCGATGATTTAAAACCTCGGCAAATTTACAGGTGCCCCACATTTGAGTGCTACACAGACTCACCGTGGTGAGGTTAGTGATTTATTTAACCTAAGACATGGGATCATAGAATCGAAGACAGTTGAGACCAAGACTGTAAACATTATGTGATTCATCTTGATTCTGTTACATCCTTCAGATACTAGATACGATAAGAACATATACTACACTATATGTACAGAACATAGATGATTCACACTAATGTATGCTAGAATGAATTTTGGTTGTGTTCTGAGCCATTCGTTCCCATACTTGGCAATTAAGCCATTCGACTGGCGAGGCAAAAACTATGTATCCGTAGATAAAGTTGACTGTCCTCCGACCCTCATCCCTCGGCAATGATGATACGACAACCTATCACTATATCTTATATAGTAGTAGATGATGTCTTAGTATTACATTATGTGAGTTCATCTTGATTCTGTTACATCCTTCAGATACTAGATACGATAAGAACATATACTACACTATATGTACAGAACGTAGATGATTCACACTAATGTATGCTAGAATGAATTTTGGGTTGTGTTCTGAGCCATTTGTTCCCATACTTGGCAATTAAGCATGTGAAATAGAACTGATGTTTAGATTGTCTTACGATACAGATTTTCACATCCAAATTGAAATGGATCGTACTTCGTTGTTCGTACATGTATGTACTAGCGGATCAACCTCCTGGACCGTAGGTACTTATAAGTATTGACCGTATCGGATTAGTATCGATCTATCGTTTTGGTATGGGCCGTATCGGTTGGTATTGGTCTTAGCGAATTGGTATCGTCCTATCCGATATGTATCGGCCGTATAGCTAGGATTCATATTGGCCTTATCGATTTGGTATCGGTCATATCCGATAGGTATCGGCCGTGTTGGATTATTATATACCATTTCGGATTAGTATCGTGGAAGGTTTAGTAACAACTGTACTTGGATTTCTCTCTTCTAGAGCTAGATTACCATTGCAAGAGAGTCACGAGCGTAGATGGCCAGTTACAGAACATACATACTTCCTTTTCAATCTCGCTTTTCCTGATGGAAAAGGAAGTATGTATGTTACTGTAACTGGCCAATCACGATCTGGTGATTCTCTTGTAATGGTATTCTAGCTCGAGAAGAGAGAAATCCAAGTACAGTTGTTACTAAACCTTCCACGATACTAATCCGAAATAGTCTATACTAATCCAACACGGCCGATACCTATCGGATATGACCGATACCAAATCGATAAGGCCAATATGAATTCTAGCTATTCGGCCGATACATGTACATATCGGATATAGGACGATACCAATTTGTTAAGGCCAATACCAATATGATACGTCCTATACCAAACCGATAGACGATACTAATCTGATACACTAGATACTAAGTACATCTGGCCTATACCAGCGGATCCACAAATTACTGTACGATAGGCCCAACGACTCCAGTTACATCCGGTTATTGGTGAGTACATGATTACATAGTAATTCTGTTAGTCTTGTGATAAAGATTTTTACTCTCTCATGCTACCAACGTCACAACTTTTCCAGTGCTTCTCCCTCTAATGATGATGAACGCAAAAAACCAACGTCACAACTTTTATAACTTGAGTAAATTTTTTACCCTATATGAAAATTTCTGTTGTCAGAAAGATGGCTCCTAGGACTCGTCGAGTGGTGCTGCTAGTCGAGGAAGGGGTCGAGGCAAGAAACCCTTGGAGGTCGACACGGAGGAAGTCTCCATCGTCAAACAAGAGCCGGTGACTGTTAAGGAGAAGGTGTTACCAAAGGTCGAGGTCAAGGAAGAACCGATGACCATCAGGGAAGAGATTGCTCCCAAGCTTGAAGCTAAGGAGGAGCCACCGTCAGAGAGTAGTAGCATCGGGACCGACCCTCCTGTCCCTACAGAAGACCTCAACCAGATTGAGCCTTCGTATGCAAAGTGGCTGATAGAATGGTACATGCCTCAACGCAACTATCATCCCTGGCTGTGAGGATTCATCGTCTGACTTGTGGTCTTTGTTGAGGCCAAAGTCAATTTTCCTAGTGTTTTGGAATATTTGTGAAAATTTTGGAATATTTGTGCTATGATCGGTCGCCAGCGATGGATATTAGGTTACTGTAACTGGCCAACTCTTTCTTATGTGTTTTGGAATATTTGTGAAAAATTTGGAATATTTGTGCTATGATCGGATTATAACGATGGATATTAGGTTACTCTTTCGGATAATTGATGTCTATTTTATATTAATTTGGTTTGGTCTATATGATTCTTGGATAATTGGTGTGCATTAAATTCGTATGTGCATATTTGGTCTATGTGATTCTTGGATAATTGGTGTGCATAATATATTGGTCTATGTGATTGTTGGATAATTTGTGTGCATTATATATTGGTTTAGTTTATGCAAAATTTTGCGAACAGGGAAAGCGCTGTAATTTTTTTTCAAAATATTCTCAGTTAGCGACGGACTTGTGACCGTTTTGCGACGGCTACCACCAGTTTTCGACTACTTTTCGACAGTTATTCTGTCGCTAACTGGATATTTGAAATTGTTCCCAGGTAGCGACGGATGGTCGACGGATTATTCGTCGGCATGGTATATTGTTCGACGAAATAGCAAACACCTATCCGTCGCCCTTGTTCTGGAAATAACAAGAATTTCCAGAACAAGATCGACGGTTAATCCGTCCATATTCCGTCGATATATATCGATGGAATAGCGACGACTTATCCGTCGCCATGTTGCTGGAAATGACATGAATTTCTAGAAGCTGATCGACGGATTTTCTGTCAGAAAACCGTCGCTAATCCGTCCTTTGTTATCGAAGGCGTCGACGGATTAGCGACGGCATGATACACTCTGATACGCTATTACGACGAGTTACCGACGGAAATTTACGTCGCTATTGTCTACACATTTCAGTACTTAATACTTGAAAAGGTCGCTAGTCGTCGGAACGTCGTCGCTACTGCTTTGTATTGTTAAGTCGAT
This sequence comes from Iris pallida, assembly GCA_029216955.1. Taxonomy (NCBI): domain Eukaryota; kingdom Viridiplantae; phylum Streptophyta; class Magnoliopsida; order Asparagales; family Iridaceae; genus Iris; species Iris pallida. The sequence goes on along the minus strand of JANAVB010039855.1, from coordinate 44,999 downwards.
AAAACGTCGCTATTCCGTCGCATGTCGACTACGTAGCGACGGACAGTTATTAGCGACGAGCTGATTACCAACGAATTTTTTTGGCCAAAATCCGTCAGTGATCGGTCGCTAATTTAATTACCGTCGGATTGGCGACGGATATGGCCGTCGCTAAATCGATAAATTTTGGTAGTAAAAAAAAGCCTAGTTTTATATATACATATTTAAAATACAAAATTTTGCCAAATTAACCGATAATTGCTTTTTTCTCAATTAATCAGTAACCGACTTATTAATTAAAATGATAACGAACGTAGATTGCGACGCTAGATTTCCGGTAGATTGTTAAATAACTTAAAACCTGACTAGGGTCTACTTCTAGAGATATAACTAGCACACCTAGAATGGTTTAATTATGGTTCTAAGTCAAGGTTCTCAACTGTAAGATCTTGGAGACGAGCTTGACATCCTTCTCGGTACCGACTTTCCGACCGAGTCAATTAACAGAGGCAAGTTACGGTTATATTTTCTTGTATTTATTTAGTAATTGTCAAGCTGCATGTTTAAACGACATTGCTACACGAACCCTCTCATAGGATTCAAATATTGATTGATATTGATTGTAGGGATTGGGGGAATAGTGTAACGTTTATGGCCAATACCCCTCATATTGTATATTGTGCGAGCTTACCCCTCTTACACACGGGATAAGCAGTATCGCGTCGCTAGGACGCTATTGTATAACCCAAGCCGGTCATAGACGATTACACATTCAAATCACATTATTTTTAATTGTTAAATTGCTGGAAAATATTGTTTCAACTGTTTAGCCTACACTTTTTCATTATTACTTGAAATATGAGATACATATTCGTACTTGCTCCCTTCTAACTGGAGACAACATTTTTATGTGACATTGAGGATGCTGAGCTATTGTACAATAGCTACTACGACCCAGTTTTGTACCCTGTGGTGTTGTCGGAGTTCCCCTTGGAGGACGCAGGACCTGAGGCCGACGAGCCGACCGCTTAGCTAGTCGTTTCCAGTTTTTTCTAGTTTTATTGTTTTGGAGTTTTGTAGATTTTTTTAAAATTTAGCACTTTATTTCAGTTCTTCCATTTCCAGTTGTACTTTCCAATTGTTGAATAAAAAGTTTTTAAAATTTTTGTATCTTCAAGTTGTGATAAATGTATAGATGTTGTTGCGAATACCTGCATATAGAACAACTTACTGCCGCCGTCTCACAACGGTACAGGCTGGGCATGATCCGGCTCGACCTAAATAATTTTGAAAATCGGGTCGTGACATGTTTTTAGTGGTGGCCCATGCAGGTCAGAAACAACAACTTAGGAGAAACATATCTAGAAACAATTAGAACACTAGAACATTGATTTGTCACAACATAGGTCCGAATTATATATATATATATATATATAATATATATATATAAATATTTTTGTTTGATTATAGACTGGTAGGATACCTTGCTTATGTATTGCATCCTAAACCTTCCAGAGTATGGCCAAAGGAAAGACCACACGTTCCGGCCCTGCTAAGATGAGGTGTCATCTACCAATCACACCCCACCTCCTCAAGCACGCCGGGACCCTCCTCCCTTGCAGCTGACTAACCGTCTCCATGTTGTACCAGCACCCCGCTCTGTTTACGCTACTCCAGCGCAAACGGCAGAACCTGCACTTCCCTGGACTGAGCCGCAGTCCCCTGCGGTAGTGCCTGCTCCAGTTGCCCTACCAGTACCGGTGGACCCCACCGATCTCGTAGGCCTGCTATGAGGAGTACTGGAGGCCCAGAGAGCCCAAGCTGAAGCACATCGTGAACAGACTGCATCCCAAGCTGAAGCCCATCGCGAGCAGACCGCGATCATGAGAGAAGGCATGGAGAATGCCCACAACGTGGCTATGGCGGCCCTCGAGAGAGGAGGAACAGCTCAATCGGACTCAAGGCCTGCTAAGGTCGGCACTATCGAGAACTTTAAGAAGCAGGACCCTCGACCCTTCAAGGGAACCGAGGGAATCATCTATGCCGACGAATGGCTCGACAGCATAGAGCATCTTCTCAGCGTCGCTCGACTACCCGACGACCTCCATGTCGAAGCAGTAGGTGTAGCTTCCCTTCCCAAAATTTTGAAATATTTTTATTTTTATTCATTTTAATGGGGATTTTTAGAATTTATAAATAATTATTTAAGTTAATTATTACGGTAGATGACTTTAGCAATGGTAGAATTTTGAAGTACAAGACGACTAGGAATCATGGCACGGATATAGTGCAGTGACGTGTTTTGACTAGTGTATTAGCCCTGGTAGGGAAGGCCGAGCCATAGTGATGTCCAAACTAGGAAAACCAGGCCAATTTACGAATTAACCCTTACCGAAGATTCTATTTATTATTTAAGTATTATTGAGTTTTAGGAACCCGGTTGTACCGAACCTGTCCATATTGGGCCTAAGTCAAATCCAAGCCCATGTAGGCATGTAGTGGGATCAAATACGGCCTTGTAGACATGTTTGGTAAATGCAAATATTTTGTATATATTTTTAGGAATTGACAATTATTTTCTAAATATTTGTTATAGGTAGATTATAGGTAAATTATTATTAAATAGTGTTTTACAAAATTTGTATGATCTTATGGAGCCTGATAAGTAGCGTGCATGTTACATCCATCAAAACGACTTTTGGGTTGTTTTAATTGTTATTAGGATTTTATTATCATTAGTATTGCTTTGTTGTGATTAAATGATATCGATTTATATTTATTAAGTCATTTATTATATAAATGATATGTATATATGTGTATAAATATTTATATAAATAGGACACGATACTATGTATATGTATTATTGGGATAATTTTGGTTGCTGCAAATGTTTATGGTTGTAGTGGTAGGTATGATAATATATATATATATATATATATATATAATATATATATATATATATATATTATATATATATATATATATATATATATATATATATATATATATATATATATATATAGAGTTATATAAGTATATATATATATATATATATATATATATATATATAATATATATATATATATATTATATATAATATATATATATATATATATTTACTTATATAACTCTCTCTCTCTCTCTCTCTCTCTATATATATATATATAATATATATATATATTATATATATATATATATATATATATATATTTACTATAACTCTCTCTCTCTCTCTCTCTCATAATATATATATATATATAGAGAGAGAGAGTTATATAAGTAAATATATGTATAGAATTATATAGGTATACGCATGTAAATGTGTTATAATTATATATGTGAGTAGGTATTACTACAACAAAAAATTCTTTTAATGACGGCTAAAAAGCATCATTAATGACGAACCATGACGCTTTTTTTTTTCACAACAACCGTTATGAAAACGGGTGTTATAAATGTTTTTAAAAGCGTCATAAAATAACCGTTATGAATAGTTTCTATAAAAGCGTTATGAATAGTTAATATATAGTGCACAATTCAGAACAATTTTAAAACATCATGAATAGATAATATGTACAGTCTCAATGCAACACATTTATAACACTTTATACTATTCAAATTAGCACATTTATAAGGCTCTATACTGCACAGTATATATTACATTCCAAAAACTTAACATTATATATCACTATCTTATTACATTTCTCAAAATAGAGTACATATCAACATCTTATTACATTAAATATCCAAATACAGAATGTGCCCAAAATTTGGAAGAAATCTCTCTTTTGCTAACCAAATTATTAGAAATATTTACTTATGTAGATTCTGACCATGGATCTTCTCTCTGCCATCTCTTGAAGATATCGGGAGTCCCAAAGAGAAGTAGTCTCGTAGCTGAGCGACGACTTGGTGCTGCTGCAGCCGGCGCAGTCGTGGGAGAGCCTCATCCTCTGACTTACTTCTCGCCTGAACCCTCACCAGCGCCATCAGTACATCTACTATAGATGGCAACTAACTCCTCTTGGCCAGCATCTCCACAGATATCACAGACTTTGACCTACAACCATATGCATTTGGAATGTCACACTTCAAATAGGAATAGCATCATGAAAGGGTAGAAAATTAAGTTGCATACACTACTCTGCAAGCTGGAAGACAGATGGAGAAATCACCATTATCAGAGGATTAAGGTATAATAAAGTAGCTTGCAATAAAGTAAGGAACCTGCAGGGGCTTTTCCCACCAACTGTAAATAGATATCTCATACAGCTGCAAAGTGCAGCAAAAAACCAGTAGCAAACAATGAACTTCCAATAGTCCTCCTTTGCAATGACAAATGAACTTAACCCACTTATGTAACAGAATAATGACATATCCTTCAAAAATCTTTAATAAGTCCTTTACTTGCTAGAGTAGCTTAATAAGAGAGAAGGAAAAATGACAAAGGAAAAAAGAAAAGAGACAAAAATCTGCAACTGGAACCAGAAAAACTAATAGACGACTAGTCTTTAAGACCTTGATGTGTCAAATGATAAACTTAAGTAATCCAAGCTCAACTTGATGAACAAATTGTCAAACAATATCAAATTTTCAAGCCAAACTTGAAGCTAGTTATGGACCACTCACTTTGCTTACAGCTATAACCGAAAAAATAGTAAATAAATTACCTTTGAACCTTTAAGATCTTCTCTCTTCAGTTCATTGGCCTGAAAATGATAACATAAGCAGAGAAAATGAACATAAATAGCTCCAAGAGGTACATAAATTAGCGAGAAGAGGCTCAGATTCTGCTTCAGTCCATGATTACTCACTCACAATTGGAGGTGGACCCCCACTCTCATCATCCCTTCTTCCAACAAATGGCTGCAATGGAGCTGCCTCGCCATCTGAAGGAGCAGCCAATCATCATTGCCAAAAAAAAAATTTATTCTTCTTCTTTTCCTTTTTTCTTTTCCTTTTTTTTCTCTCCTCTCCTCTCTCTCCGCTCCTTAATTCTAATTCCCCTGACAAGTAATGG
>JANAVB010039855.1:0-35000 GCA_029216955.1 Iris pallida | reverse complement strand
GCCCTTCAACACCAAGCACCTCACAAGGATGCGCCCCCATGCGCCTAGTGGAAAGTCGATCGATGCGCCCACTCAACAGCCCATCACCCGTCAAAGAACATTAAATGCTGAAGACTGACAGAGTTGGCAGCACGTCCCCCGAGGACTGAACAGTTGACAGCTTTTTTAGAAGTCGAAGCGTCACCAACGTCAGCATCATCATTACTTTCCTCCGACGGTTACAAGTCACGTGGCCGCCCAACCATCTCGCATGCGCCTCCGCAGCCATGCGCCCAAATCTCTGCATGCGTGCCTCAAAAGCCATGCGCCTCAGACTTCTTCTCTGATCCCTAAAGACAGAAGTTAAAGTCACTATTGAAGCCCCGCATGCACCTCAAAAGCCATGCGCCCCGACTGGTTCGTGACTCCTAAAGGTTACGAGCCAAAATCTCCTCATGCGCCCAATCCCAGGCGCATCCTATCAGATCACCCCCCCACCAAATCTGAGATCTTCGTGCCATGGACCTATAACATGTGTCCTTTGACTTGATTCAGCCTATGAAGGGGTGCTAATCACCCAAGATCTCAGCAACTGAAAGATCCTCTCCATTTGCTACGTGTCAGCTCAGCCGCAGCCCACAAAGGCAACAGGAAGGGTTCAACTCCTCAAATAGAGCGCATCATCCATGTGCCTCCATCAGCAATCACCACGTGGCGTTCCCACGACCAGGCGCATCGACATATGCACGCATGAGCAGCCAGCCTGCAAAACTATAAATAGAGGGATCATTTCCTTCTTCTACCCATATCATACAAGCACCGACATACATATACAGAGGCAGACCTGCGAGCATACACAGAGAGGCAGATATAGACACTCAACGTCTTCCTCCTCTCCGTAAGCTTCAGCACCCAGAGCAATCCAAACCTTCAGAGAACCGAGAACCGTCGTCAGATCGTCAACAGAGTCAATGCATTACCACTCGCTCCATCGGCACAAGGGACCCAGATAAACAAAAGTGTACTCCTAGGACTACGTCTAAGTCCTACAATGTAACACTATTCTGTTTGTATTGAAATTTGCAATAACATAATTTTAATGGCAAACATGCTGGCGACTCTGCTGGGGACCTCTTTCTCCTCTACCGAGAAAGCTGTGTTGCAATCCGACGACATGAAGGTGGGCTCCTTCTACAAAATGCTGGTCGTACGCCTCAATCAACAGGCATATGAGGAGTCATCTCTGAAGGCAGTGCGAGTCCTTCGAAGCGGCTGCCGAAGCCGAAGAAGACTCGCCGGGTCTGGGTGCACAAGGTCGACGTCTCTGCTACTGCCAAAGGGGATGCGCCAATGCAGTCTTCCCTTCCTGCTGACGTCCTCAGCAACCAAGATGCACCCACCGGTACAGCGCATCTCTCAAGGAAACGTGCGGCTGACCACATTACTCAGCCATCTCCCTCTCAGGCGAAGAAGATACGTCGACGGAGCAGAGGAACAGATAATGCCCCGCGTATCACCTTTGATGCGCCACAGAAGTCTTTGTCTTTGACAGACTCACTCGCTATAGTGGCGAAGAGAATTTGGACTAGAGTATTATGCGCCCCAACGGGCTGGTACGAAGAAGTCCAAGGCAGCACGGGCCATGCGTCTCAAACGTGCTATGCCGGCAGCAAATCAGAAGCATGCGCTCACAATCATGCGCGTTGCTGATGATAAGCTGTATAAGGTCGACTCGGGTGCTTCTGTGACGAAAATGGGTCGACCTTCAAAGTCCTTGTCTCACTTGGACGCATCTAATACGTTCGCAACCAAGTCGAGCAAGGCAAACCCTGTGGTCTTGAACTCCCGTGCCTCCACTGGTTGTACGTTTGAGGTTCGTTCAAATCACTGTAAATGTTGTTCTTCCAATACTGATCCGAGCGCCTGTTTGGTGTTGGATCAGGGGGCGCAGCATTCACTTAACCACCCCGGTGCTTGGCCCTGCCATGTGCCTGATGGGGGTGCAAAGGTAGCACTCTCCTCCAACGATCTGCGTAACGTGATCACTCATAAACGCCGATCAGGAGAGTCGACTGACAAGCACAATACGCCCCTCACAGGGCACACCTGTGCTGTAGTCACCATCAACTGCTGTTGCAAGGCAGCGGTTCCACCAAGACAGTCGGTGTTCCAGGGGCTATAATCATCAACACCCCTTCGACGTCGCCTCGGAAAGAAGGTGTCAAAAAAGAAGAGCCAGAACTAAAGGTTGCTTCATGCAACGTAATCTCTAACTCCTCGTCGGTCTGGAAGGCGACTGGCAATTCCTCGTCCTCGTCTAAAAGCCAGCTGAGGAAAACCAAGACAACTGTCCCGTCCTCCGGGGTTTTGAAGGCACTCGGGGGAAAGAAGATCTTGGGGGAAGTTGGGGTAGTCAAGCCCTCGTTGATCCTCCTTCTGAAGACGAAGATGTCCTCCAAAGCACAGCTCGGGTGGACCTTCATCCTGGAGACGAAATCAGCCTCCTGGACGTAGCTGGGGGTAGTCTATCCCCTGTGGATCTGTGTCTCAAAGACGAAGACCTCCAAGACAGAACTGGGGGTAATCAGGCCCTTGCGGATACTTCTTCCGAAGACGAGGGTGTCCTCCAAAACATAGCTGGGGGTAGCCAGGACGAAGCTCCAGGAGAGGCAACTCCCCTATAAAAGAGTGAAGCCGAGAGCGAAGCCTCAACTGATACATCCGACTCTAGCCGTGTCATGACAGTATACATGACTGGGGTGATACCGAGCCTGATGCGCCGCCAGCAGACCTCGTCCAGCGCATGGATTCCCTGGAGGGAGGACTCAAAACCCTCTCTGCCTCCATGCAAACACTGACTCAAGCAGTGTTTAAAATACGATCCGCTTTGGCCAGGGCACCGTCTACTGGTCCAGACCCGGGGGCCAATGGAGAATCAAGTGTACCCCTTCAACGGGTATCCTTGGATACAGATCGCCGCGAGGCACCTCGGACGTCGGAGCCCTCAAATGCTCAACTCCAGGTGGTACTGCCTTCCTCGACTCCCAGCTCCACGGAAGACGTGGTCGAGATGATCAGGGACTTGCGCGAGCGCTTTGAGTCGAAGACTAGACAAGAGGAGCGCCAAAAGATGGGGATTCTCCAACCTTATCCCCTCGAGTGGAACAAAGTGGTTTATCCTCCTAAGTATAAATCACAAATACTGACGCCATACGACGGGAAGGACTTTCCGCGTCGCTATCTGACGTATTTCCAGTCTCAAATGGGACATCTCTCGAAGGAGGACGCACTACTCACCAGCATATTTGTCGGGGCACTGAAAGGAGTGGCATACGACTGGTACTGCAGTCTCCCCGATAACTCCATATCTTTCTTTGACGACTTGACGTGTCTCTTCTTCGACCGTTTCTATGACGGCGGGAAGGACATGACAATGGCGTCCCTCATAGAGATACGCCAGAAGAAGAAAATAGTTCGAGTATTCGTCGAACGCTTCCGACAGGCCTGCTTCAGACTGCCCCGGGTATGCCAGAATACGTACTCCTCTCCTCCTGCAGCATGAACATGCCTGCAATCAAACTCTGGCTCAACTCTACTCCTCCTCCCGACTGGAGTTCCTTGATCATCGAAGCCGAATCGGTAGAAAAGAAGGCGTCCAATGCTAGCCTTCTGGGAGTTAGTTTCCTTGTCTTTGAAGACAAGGGGAAATAGCCTGCAGCCAACAACCCCGGACGAAAGACGAAGGGGAAACAGGCGTTGACTGTCAATGCCTCCAAAGGTGCATCAGCACCTTCTCAGAAGCCTCCACTTGCACCAAGGCCAAAAGAGGTTTATTCTTTCAACGATGAAGACACCCTGTAACTCTTTAAGATACTGAAGCAGGGTGACAAGATCAAGTTGCCGGACCCGAAGCATCCCGATGAGGTTAGGAAAGTGGACAATCCGAGGTACTGTCACTACCATCGGTTTGTCGGACACCCAACTAAGGACTGTTACGTCCTCAAAAACTACATCCAATACATGATCAATGCGGATGTCATCTCCGTCGACTACGAGGAGAAAACGGTCTCGGCCAACCTGATGTCACTCCAATTTGGCACCTTGTCGCCCACTACAACACAAGATGGCGTCGTCCCCATCCCAAAGGCGACAATGGAGGTGGTTAACTTACCACCTACTCGTGACAACGTGAGTGGACTCATCCCACTCACCACATCCCGGGGAGAGGTCTTGTGGGTTCACCCTGATCTCGTCTCCGAGGTTACTCAATCGGAGGTACGCTCTACCTCCAAAACTAAGGGCAGGAAGATTAAGTCTTGCCGCATGGTCTCTTCCTCTGCGGAAGAGACACTTCCTGTACAGACGCATTCACATCAGAATGTCCAATCCGACGAAGTTGCCGTCGAGGTGGTACCTCCTTGCACCGTCCCTACTGTCCAGAAAGAGGGCCCATCTAAGCCCCAAGCAGCCAATAAGCAGAAGCATGTAGAGGCCCGTTTCGACAAGCCTCTGCGAAAGAAAAATGCTTCGAGGCAAGCCAAGCCCCACAACTTCGACATACTGGCACAACTTGCCAATACTCCTGCCTGCCTATCTCTGTTTGAGCTCTTTCGTCTTTCCAAGGACACTCGTGAAGCTCTCTGTGAAGCCATGAAGGATGCTGAGTCCTTCATCAGCCAGGTCAAGCAGTCTGAGGATACTCCGACTACATGTGCGTACTGTCATTGTACGGATGAAGTTATCCCCAACATAACCTTCATCCAATAAGACATGCTGCTCAAGCACAACCGACACAACAGGCCGCTGTATTATACAGGATATATCGGTTCCGTCAAGGTGAAGCGGATTCAGATCGATCCGGGGTCTTCCCTCAGCATCATTCCGAAGACGCTGCTCTCAACACTTGGGATCCCAATTTATCGACTGGCGCCTTCCAACACAACAATCAGTGGCTTCAATGCCAGTAAAAGCGAGCCGCTGGGCAAAATACGACTAAAGTGCCATATCGGTAACCTCAGAACCGAGGTGACTTGCTACGTCGTAGACGCCGACGTCAACTACAATCTCCTATTGGGTCGTCCATGGCTGTACGAGTACATGGTGGTGCCCTCTACACTCCACCAATGTATGAAGTACGTGTCCACCAATGACGTCATCCGGACAGAGTTCACGAACATTGACCCTTTCAAGGGGGTCGAAACCTACTTCACTGATTCCACCTTGTACAAGTCGCCCGACGAGGAGGAAGCCAATGATACTGACGATGAAGCAGAAACGGCAGCAGAGCCCGACATGGAGCCCGAGATGATTCCAGACGCTCCTTTAAAAATTTGACTCAAAGGGAAGCCGCCTCAGACGTTGCCTCCCATGAGCATCAAGCTGCCTGGAAAAGCACCAACTGCTCCGGGTAGAACACCTACTGAAGCTCCCTTGAAGATACGGCTCAAGGAAAAGCTGCCTCAGACATCGGCTCTCCTTATGGCAAAACTACAGGGGAAGGCACCAACCACTGAAGGCGCAGTTGAGCCACCACTGAAAGTGCGTCTTAAAGGCAAGCCGCCGCAATCATCTGTCTCATCTAAGCTGCCGGAGAAGGCCCACATAGCCCTCTCGGACCCCAAGATCAAAGCTGTGGTGGACTCTCCCGATCCAACCCCAGTACTCACGGACGAAGAGCTAGGGGAATATATCTCTGCTGATATAGATGCACCCTCTCTGGATAATGTAATCCCGCGGGACAAAATTTCGTGTTTCATTAATAATAGAGTATCTTTTAATTATTCTAGTCTTCCACATTGGAATGCCATGTATACATTAGATAACGCTCTACGGTCGTTGCAAACACAAATAACGACCGTCCATCATGTAAATCGACCCGTCCCAAGGGGTCTGTTTTGTAGTCCCAGCGGAATCGAGACGAAGAATCCATCATCTTCGGCAAAGTCGAGCGTCATCAAGACCTCCCGCCACTCGAGCAAGAACCAGATACCGGCAGAATACAAGTCTATCGGTACACGGACAAGGCAAAGTACCTCATCCAAAAGATGGGTTATGACCTAAAAAGCAACAAAGGCCTGAACTACGGCAAGGGTCGATGTCTTCGTCTCCGGCTTCCAACACCTAAAGGAAAGCCGCAAGACTACTATCATCGAACTCGACGGGAGGTGGGCTATGTCACGCCCCCGTCAACTCTAGAGAGCTCGGAAGCAAAAGAGATAGAACATTCTCATTCATCTGAAGCATCAACTTGGGATTCTGATACCAGCATCGGATCAGTCTTCAAGAAAGTGCTGTCAGCCAACATGACATCTGCACAATCTCAAGAAGATGAAGGCGAAGACCAAGTGCCAGAATTCTTCAAAGAAGAACCCTGGACTCAACGCCTAGGAGAACAATGGGAGTCTCGTTTTGAATTACGAGAACCCCCTACCGAAGACGAAGTCGAGCAGATCGACCTTGGGGATGGGTCTTCTTCCAAATCCATCTTCATCAGCAAAAGCCTAAAAGGAGAAGATCGGGAATCTTTAATCCAGCTGGCTAAAGAATATATCGATGTCTTCGCCTGGAGCTACGAAGATATGCCGGGACTTGATCCCCAAATCGCGATGCATAGGCTTAACATCTTACCTGATGCCAAACCTATAAAGCAACAACAGCGACGTTTTCTTCCTGACATCATGAATGCTATCGATCAGGAAGTAGAGAAACTCCTGACCAGCAGATTTATTCGTGAAGAACAACACCCGGATTGTGTGGCCAACGTCATCCCTGTCACCAAGAAAAATAGGAAGATACGAGTCTGTATCGACTTCAGGGATCTTAACACTGCTTGCCCGAAGGACAAATTCTCGCTTCCAATCACCGATGTGATGATCGACAACACATGTTGCTTCGAACGCATGTCTTTTATGGACGGGTATTCAGGCTACAACCAGATCAAGATGTTCCCCGATGACGCAAAACACATGTCATTCAGGACTCCGAAGGGTATTTTTTGCTACACAGTGATGCCCTTCGGCTTGAAGAACGCTGGTACGACATACCAACGAGCCATGAGCACCATCTTCCGTCAGCATCTTCGCAAGACAGTCGAATGCTATATTGACGACATCGCAGTCAAGAGCCGTCTCAAAGGATATCACCTACAAGACCTGAAGACAGTCTTCGATCTCATGCGAGCGCATCAACTCAAGATGAATCCCGCTAAATCCTTCCTAGGGGTTTCTAGCGGAAAGTTCTTGGGCTTCATTATCACGGCAAAAGGCATTCATGTCGATCCCGAGAAGACCAAAGCCATCCTTGACATGGACCCTCCGAAGAACCTCCGAGAACTTCGAAGCCTTCAAGGGCGTCTGGCATACATCCGAAGGTTTATAGCAAACCTTTTCGGAAAATGTCAACCCTTCACCCAGCTCATGAAGAAGAGAGTCTCTTACGTCTGGAGAGGAATACCAAAAAGCTTTCGACGATATCAAGGCTTACTTGACGAGCCCGCCAGTCCTGGTGGCACCCGTCGCCGACAAACCATTTCTCCTCTACGTCCGTGCCATGGATCATTCCTTCGACGCTCTGCTGGCTCAGAACAGCGATACAGGCTATGAGCAAGCTATCTACTACCTCAGTAGAACACTGATCGGGGCTAAACACCGGTACAATCCTGTTGAAAAGAGTGTTTGGCTCTGGTATTTGCCATCCAGAATACTCGCCATTATGTCTCGGGCCAGACAATTCATGTCATCTCCCGAGTCAATCTACTCAGAGTTCTCATGACGAAGCCAGGATCGTTGAACTCTCGGCTAGCTACGTGGACGATCCTGCTATCGCCGTACAACATGGTATTCGTTCCACAAAAAGCCGTCAAGGGTCAGGCTCTGGCCGACTTTTTAGTTGCACACCCTATCCCAGAGTCTTCAAGACTCTATGAAGACATCCTGGATGAGGTCCAAGAATCTAACGTCACCGAAGAAAGCTCCATCTGGCGGATGTTTTTCGATGGCGCTTTAAGAATAGGCCCCAAAGGCCAAATCATCGCAGGAGTGGGGGTAGTCTTAGTCTCCCCCGATCAGCTGGTCATCCAGCGTGCCTACTCCCTTTTAAAGCCGTGCTCCAATAATGTTGCCGAGTACAACGCTCTCATTATGGGACTCCAGCTGGCACAACAGCTGGGGGTGGATCATTTGGAAGCCTACGGTGACTCAAAACACGTCGTTAACCAGATCAGAGGGCAATACAAAGTTCGCCATGAAGATTTGGTTCCTTACCATGGGGTTGCGTTGAATATCATTTCAACCTTCACCAAGTTCTTCATCGAACATGTACCTCGTCTACAAAATTTGGAGGCTGACGCTCTGGCTGGCCTCGCAGCCTCATTGGCAGCACCCTCGGGACTCAACACTACGTCACGGTAGTTGGTCGAGACTTGGTCTGTCCTAAAACAACCTATGCTCACAAATGGCCAGGCCATGTCAACAAGTACTGGTGTTAACGTCCGAGACTGGAGGTTCCCGTTCATCGACTTCGCTGTCTACAAAATTCTCCCAGGACCCGAAAGAAGTCGTCTCAGTCAGGAGGCGTTCCCTTCGATTCTTTTACGATACAGCTACTAAAATGCTGTACCGACGCTCCTACGATGGACTTCTCCTTCGATGTTTATCTAATGAAGAAGCAGCCGAAGCCCTTCGAGAAGCTCACGATGGAACTTGCGGGGCTCATCAACCTGGCCCTAAGTTACAGGATCGACTGCGACGCATGGGCTACTACTGGCCAACCATGACAGCCGACGCTGTCGACTATGCTAAAAAGTGCCATGCTTGCCAGCTCCATGCCAACTTCATCCATACACCGTCAGAACCACTACATCCTACGGTTGCCTCCTGGCCCTTTGAAGCCTGGGGCATGGACATTGTAGGACCGATCATCCCTCCTTCATCAAGGGGACCGCTTCATCCTAGCCATCACCGACTACTTCTCTAAATGGGCAGAAGCAGTCCCGTTGGCGGAAAAAGAGCTCCAGGGTGATCAGCTTCATCAAACACCATGTCATCTACCGTTTTGGGGTACGTCGAAGGATTATCCTCGATAACGGTCTACAATTCATCAGCCATGTTTTCAGCAGATTCTGTGACAAGAATCGTATTCAGAACGTGGCATCGACCGCCTACAATCTGGCAGCAAACGGATTGGCCGAGGTATTTAACAAGACCATCGTCAGGCTACTCAAAAAGGTCGTGTCATCCAATAAACACGATTGGGAAAAAAGCTCAGCGAATGCCTTTGGGCCTACGCACAATGGTACGGACTCCGACGGGCAACACACCATTCTCTCTGGTCTACGGGAGCGAAGCGGTACTGCCTCTTGAGATCCAGATACTCTCACTCCGTGTAGCGATCACAAATCAACTCACAGAAGAAGACAATCAACGTCGCCGTCTGCGAGAATTGAAGGCACTTGACGAAAAAACGTCTCCTAGCTCAACAGCGCATCGAACTCTATCAAGCCCGTATATCACAGGCTTTCAACAAGAAGGTCAAGCAGAGGACTTTCCAAGTAGGCGACCTGGTTCTGGCAGTCAGGAGGCCGATGGTGTTGACTCACAAGACACAAGGAAAGTTCGAGCCCAAGTGGGAGGGACCTTTCATCATAGAGACGGTATACTCAAACGGTGCTTACCGCCTCGCCAAATCCAATGGAGACTTGTTCATGATGTCCATCAACGGCAAGTTCCTAAAGAAGTACTACTCCTGGCATCTTTCAGACATGTACTTCCATCTCTACCCAACAAGGGAGTCTGTGGACCCAATCATCAGGGCTCATATACAATTCCCTTCCACAAAATCTTAGGCTTTTGGAACCCAGCTATTTCGTGGCATTCTATCCACCAGTAGAAGGACAACCACGTCCACATTACCTCTGAGTTGTTCCCCTACACCCTATAAAGCGGAATCTTATACTCCGTAAGACTACGCTACCCATCATGTTTACCACGTCCACATTATCTCTGAGTAAACATCCCGTACGGACAACCCTGCGTTGTTGTACATTGATCGCAGAACTTCCACATCCACATTACCTCTGAGTAGTTCCGCGTATCCCCCAGAGTCATTTACCACGTCCATAACACCTCTGAGTAGGAAGATTCCATCATTTGAATCCTATTTGCCACGTCCACATCATCTCTGAGCAAACATGTCGGTTCTCTCAAACTTATTATATGTACCTAAAAACCAAGGTGCGCAAAAGATAATAGGTCCACACAAATCATCAAGTTCATGACAGCAAAAATGAACACACCACAAAAAACTCTGTATTCTTTATTCAAAAATAAATGATTACATCCCCAGCAAGAGTTACAAAATTACACAAAAAAGAAGAGATTACAATCCCTAAACATCCCCGGGGTTGGCCGAAAGCTCTTCAATCCGACGCTTCAAGTCTGCCGCTCGAGTCTCTACGGTCGCCAGGACCCTGCGTTCGGCTTCTTGACGCATCCTTTCTATGGCCTCAGGAGAAGTGTCATCCTCATGCTTCTCGTCTAACTGTCGCCACTGCTGAGCCAGGAAAAGAGCCTGGCGGGTGAAAGCCGCTTCCTTCTCCTTAGATGCTACATGTTCGGCCTGGACTCGTTCAGCATCTAATAAGAGTTGGGCCCGCTGGTCTTCAAGGAGGCGAATCTATTTTAGCGATCAACACAGCTCACAACTCCATCTTTTCCTGCGTGGATTAAGATAACCTCTCCACTGTAGCCTCAGTTTCAGCCACCTCGCGTTCCCAGACACCCACGGTGGCCTGGTAAGAGGACTCAATTTCAGCGATCAACTTTGTCACCCCCAGTTTTCATGAACAGGGGTATTTTTGTCATTTTGTATTTTTGAATTTTTGAAATTTATTTTATTATTTATGATATTATTTTGGGGTTATTCGAGTCGGGTTCGAATTTCAGCTCATTCCGACTTGTATCGGGGACCCGGGGTAGCTTATACTCTGATCGGGACCCAACTAGACCCGACCAACTTGTCATGACCAAACCCAGATATTTATATTTGACTAATCCCATTTGATTTTAGTGGGATTAGGGATTAGAATTAGATTTAGAACTTGAAATTATGAGTTTTCAAGTTACCGTTTTGATCCCAACTCAAAACCACTCATTTCTTTGACTTGGAGGACATTTTGGTAAATTACCAAATGCCCCCAACCCTCTAAAATATGGTCGGCCATGTATGGAGCACCTCCTCTCCTTTGCTTCACTCCAAAGCAACCTCTCTCTCTATTTCATTTCCTTTTTTTTGAGTTTCTTCTCCTTCAAGAAGATCAATTAGGTATGCTTTTAAAACCTTCATTAATTCTCTTTTGTATTTATTTCCTTCACCATAAATGAGGAGGAGACCACCCTCTACATTTTGCCCATAGAATTTGTAGGTTTCCCTAGAAAACTAGTTTAGGGATTAATTGGAGGTTTTTTCTTTATATAGAGTGTATATAAATATATGTGTATATATATATTTATATGTATTGGTGGTGAGTATGTGTGTTTGTGTGAGTATGTGTGTATGTATTTATACATATAGATGTATTATATATATAATATATAGATGAGAAGGAGATGTAAAAGAAGATGAAGAATAAGCAGCTGCAGCAGCAGCAGTACCCAGCACTAGCAGGAGCACAGCAGTAGCATTAGGAGGATGGGAAGGAAGAGATAATAAGATTAGAAGGAGAATGAGGAAAGATTAGAAGGAGAATGAGAAGGAGAATGAGAAGGAGAATGAGGGAAGATTAGAAGGAGAATGAGGGAAGATTAGAAAGTGAATGAGAAGGAGAATGAGGGAAGATTAGAAGGAGAATGAGAAGGAGAATGAGAAAGAGAATGAGGAAAGATTAGAAGGAGAAGGAGAAGGAGAATGAGGGAAGATTAGAAGGAGAATGAGAAGGAGAATGAGGGAAGATTAGAAGGAGAATGATGGAAGATTAGAAGGAGAATGAGAAGGAGAATGAGGAAAGATTAGAAGGAGAATAAGAAGAAGAATATGAATAAGGAGAAGGCGAAGAATAGGAGTTTGAGAATGAATCGGATATGGGTTGTAAGGGTTGGTAATGATTAGAAATAGTCGCCTAGACCTAATCTTGACCTTGGTTGACCACGGTTGACTTTTTAGACCGAAAGTCAACTATGGGTCAACACTTTACCCAATTTAGTCCCAAATTCCATTAGACTTGAACGGTTGACCAAAAGTCAACTATTAGTCACTATTGACCTAGAGTTGACCTAGAGTTGAGCAGAGTTGACCCGTTGACCAAAAGTCAACTATAAGTCAATTTTTGACCTAGTTTGATTCGGATTGACTTCCAATGTTCTTCTATGACCAAGGTTGACCTAACTAGACCTGTCTTGACCTAGTATGACTTTGTTAGGCCTAATATGACTTAGATTGACCCTGTACAATCTAGTTTGACCTTATTTGACCTAGACTGACTTAGTTTGGCGTGTCTTGACCTATTTTGACTCAGTATGACTTGGTTTCACTTCCAAACCATTATATTGATACAGTATTCCATCTATAGGTCCTCGAGGCACTGTTCTTGGACTCAGTCGACTTATCATTCACATCGCAGGCGAGTACATTCTCTGAGAATATTTCTGTTTTATGATATCGTCATTGTTTCTAGTATTTAGTATAGATATCCTTGTTCTCTTGACACATGGTGCACACGGATTGGTATTGTCTGGATCCCGTCATAAGATGTTATTCCTCTTATATATGGTATATACTGGGCAAGTTTTCATTTTTTATTGTTCATTGTATAGATACGATTCCTGCGTAGGCTCGCGACCTCCTCAGAGAATACGTGTCATGACTGGATCCACTATATTAGTCAGGGATGGGGGTGTTAGCATAGATATGTGATCAATACCCCATTGTATTATATGTATCATCATTGTATCACTATAGTATCCTCATTGTATAGTGTTAATTATACACTTACGTATGATTAGCCAGGCCAAACATTGTATCAAGTTCTAAGCCGATCACATGTTGAAACTAGTGCTAAACTCACATAGATAGCAGTTCCAGATTTTGTACATATTATAGATTATTTTCTTGCCTTATCTCATTACAGTTTTGATATACTCTGTCAGGATACATGTACGCTCTACTTTACCTAGTATATTCTCTCTATCTACTGCTATATTTTCAATATCGTATAACTAGAACTGTTGTTTGAGATTTTGTACTCGTTCCTGTCCTGACTGGACCTGTTAAAAATATTACAGATAATGATGGTGACTGTCCTACCTTCTATGGGGCACATGAGGGTGACACTCAGGAGCCCGAGGAGCATCTAGCTCAGTAGAGGGTGCTTACTCTGGTCTAGTATTTTTAGTTTTTAGTTTGTACCGGATTGTTCCGATTGTTAGTTGAGACTTAGTTATATTTCAGGACTTGTATTTATTTGTGTTAAACATCTATTTTGTGTGGTGTGATAACTCTATTTATATTCAGTTTCTTCCTTTTATCTGATTTCATATCGTGCTCTATCTTCCCTAGACTTGTGATTGAGATATAGAGTTGAGATGTTATATTATACCTCCGTACGGAGATGACAGGTTTATATATCTTGTTGTTAGATGTTAGATGTTATAGAGGACCTATACAGTGTTCTACCGCCGATACTGCGGCGTAGGCTGGACGTACCCACATTCTCGTGCCCATAAATAGGGTGCGGGTCGTGACACATTTTTGTGGCGGCCCATGCAGGTCAGTGTCGCAATTAGTGCGATCTCGTAATGGTGCTCGACTTAGAGTACTAATTACGAGCCTGTGACTAGGACATAGGATCTAGAATATGATAGGAGTTACTCAATCACATTTTAGGAAAATTCTGATCTTTTAATTACCATGACAACTCTTCTTGCATTTGAATTCAATTGTCCTCCTTTGATAATATCTTATCTTGTGTCATATTGATCTCTTGGGTTCAATTCGTCCTTAGGATGGCGATTACTCACAGTCAGGCAGCAGCAGGGCAGAGTGCAGGTTCCAATCTTTGATCTTATTTCCGTATTTGCCTCCTTATAACTGTTTGAAATTCGATTCCATCTGTTCCTTGATCGGTTGATAAAATTTTGTTCTTGTGATGTGATTTTCTTCTGAGATAAGTCGTATGGGCTAGGTCGCCTTGATTATGAGATTTAGAATCCTCTAGGGTCATGCTAGCAGGCATAGTGAGGACATATAGTCGGATTACGGATGTATTTCTAGGGTGTAGGAATTTAAGGTTTTCGCTGCCAAGCATGCGGCAATACAAAAATTTTAAATACCATAATTCTAGAGGTATGTACCTTAGTCAAGGACTCTGTGATTATCGTAGCCTTGCTCACTAGCATGACGGAGATTCTGAGTATCATGATTCTGGACAGACGCATATGATTGTCGAACTGCATGATTTTTCTGTGTTTACTTTGTTTTAATTTTTGAGGATGAAATTTTTTAGGGAGGATAGACTTGTAGCACCAAGTTTCTTATTGAGAGTGATTTTAAATTTTATAGTTTTAGTCATTTAATTATTGTCATTTAAATTCATGCTTTAATTTAGGAGATTTTAATCATTTTAAATTTTTAAGCCATGATTTATGATTTTAATGTTTTGCTAGTGAAACCTTAGAGACTGTTTGACCTAGAGCCTAACCATGTGATTAGGATATTTTCAGTATCATTTCTGGCCCAAGGGTATTTTGTTCATTGGACCTCTTTGATTTAATTTGATATTTTGCATTGGTGATTGTTGATTTGGGTTTTGATAGTTGAGATTTTGTGATAGTTTCGTGTCCGTGTCGGACACGTAACAGTTTTTATTTGCAAGTGTTGTTGTGTCTTAAGAGATTTTTATTTTGCTGATTTTTTTTCTCTTTGGAAGTATTCGAGAGGGATTGTTTTCTGCGTGTGTTTTTCTGTGATTGTTTTGTTTTAATTTCGAGGACGGAATTTTTTAAGGTGGATAGATTTATCACCCCCAGTTTTCAGGAACATGAGTATTTTGTCATTTTGTATTTTTGAATATTTTTGAAATTTATTTATTATTTGGGATTATTTGAGTCGGGTTCGAATTTTAGCTCATTCCAACTTGTATCGAGGACCCAGGGTAGCTTATACTCTGATCGGGACCCAACTAGACCCGACCAACTTGTCATGACCAAACCCAGATATTTATATTTGACTAATCCCATTTGATTTTAGTGGGATTAGGGATTAGAATTAGATTTAGAACTTGAAATTATGAGTTTTCAAGTTACCGTTTTGACCCCAACTCAAAACTACTCATTTCTTTGACTTGGAGGACATTTTGGTAAATTGCCAAATGCTCCCAACCCTCTAAAATGTGGCCGGCCATGTATGGAAAACCCTCTCTCCTTTGCTTCACTCCAAAGCAACCTCTCTCTCTCTATTTCATTTTCTTTTTTTGAGTTTCTTCTCCTTCAAGAAGATCAATTAGGTATGCTTTTAAAACCTTCATTAATTCTCTTTTGCATTTATTTCCTTCACCATAAATGAGGAGGAGACCACCCTCTACATTTTGCCCATAGAATTTGTAGGTTTCCCTAGAAAACTAGTTTAGGGATTAATTGGGAGTTTTTTCTTTATATGAGTGTATATAAATATATGTGTATATTATATTATATGTATTGGTGGTGAGTGTGTGTGTTTGTGTGAGTGTGTGTATGTATGTATTTATACATATATAGATGTGTGTATGTGTATATATATATATATATATATATATATATATATATATATATATATATTATATATATATATATATATATATATATATATATATAAAATATATATATATATATATATATATAAATATATATATATATATATATATATATATATGAGAAGGAGATGTAAAAGAAGATGAAGAATCAGCAGCTGCAGCAGCAGCAGTACCTAGCACTAGCAGGAGCAGCAGTAGTAGAGGAGGATGGGGAGGAAGAGATAATAAGATTAGAAGGAGAATGAGGAAAGATTAGAAGGAGAATGAGAAGGAGAATGAGGGAAGATTAGAAGGAGATTGAGAAGGAGAATGAGGGAAGATTAGAAGGAGAATGAGACTGAGAATGAGAATGAGGAAGATTAGAAGGAGAATGAGAATGAGGGAAGATTACAAGGAGAATGAGAAGGAGAATGAGGGAAGATTAGAAGAATGAGAAGGAGAATGAGGGAAGATTAGAAGGAGAATGAGAAGGAGAATGAGGGAAGATTAGAAGGAAAATGAGAGAAGATTAGAAGGAGAATAGAGAAGAATAGAATAGTAATAAGGAGAAGGGGAAGAATAGGAGTTTGAGAATGAATCGAATATGGATTGTAAGGGTTGGTAATGATTAGAAATAGTCGCCTAGACCTGGTCTTGACCTCGGTTGACCACGGTTGTTTTAGACCGAAAGCCAACTATGGGTCAACACTTTACACAATTTAGTCCCAAATTCCATTAGACTTGAACGGTTGACCAAAAGTCAACTGTTAGTCACCATTGACCTAGGGTTGACCTAGAGTTGACCAGAGTTGATCCGTTGACCAAAAGTCAACTATAAGTCAATTTTTGACCTAGTTTGATTCGGATTGACTTCCAATGTTCTCCTATGACCAAGGTTGACCTAACTAGACCTGTCTTGACCTAGTATGACTTTGTTAGGCCTAATATGACTTAGATTGACCCTGTACAATCTAGTTTGACCTTGTTTAACCTAGACTGACTTAGTTTGGCATGTCTTGACCTATTTTGACTCAGTATGACTTGGTTTCACTTCCAAACCATTATATTGATACAATATTCCATCTATAGGTCCTCGAGGCACTATTCTTGGACTCAGTCGACTTATCCATCACATCGCAGGCGAGTACATTCTCTGATAATATTTCTGTTTTATGATATCGTTTTTGTTTCTAGTATTTAGTGTAGATATCCTTGTTCTCTTGACACATGGTGCACACGGATTGGTATTGTCTGGATCCCGTCATAAGATGTTATTCCTCTTATATATGGTATACACTGGGCAAGTTTTATTGTTTATTATTCATTGTATAGATACGATTCCTGCGTAGGCTCACGACCTCCTCAGAGAATACGTGTCATGACGTGTCATGACTGGATCCACTATATTAGTCAGGGATGGACGTGTTAGCGTAGATATGTGATCAATACCCTATAGTATTATATGTATCATCATTGTATCACTATAGTATCCTCATTGTATAGTGTTAATCATACACTCATGTATGATTAGCCAGGCCAAATATTGTATCAAGTTCTAAGCCTGGTCACATGTTAAAACTAGTGCTAAACTCACATAGATAGTAGTTCCAGATTTCGTACATGTTATACATTATTTTCTTACCTTATCTCATTACAATTATGATATACTCTGTCAGGATACATGTACGCTCTACTTTACCTAGTATATTCTCTCTATCTACTGCTACATTTTCAATATCGTATAACTAGAACTATTGTTTGAGATTTTGTACTCGTTCCTGTCCTGACTGGACCTGTTGAAAATATTACAGATAATGAGGTGACTGCCCTACCTTCTATGGGGCACATGAGGGTGACACTCAGGAGCCCGAGGAACATCTAGCTTAGTAGAGAGTGCTTACTCTGGTCTAGTATTTTTAGTTTTCAGTTTGTATCGGATTGTTCCGATTGTTAGTTGAGACTTAGTTATATTTTAGGACTTGTATTTATTTGTGTTAAGCATCGATTTTGTGTGGTATGATAACTCAATTTATATTCAGTTTCTTCCTTTTATCTGATTTTATATCATGCTCTATCTTCCCTAGACTTGTGATTGAGATATAGAGTTGAGATGTTATATTATACCTTCGTACGGAGATGACAGATTTATATATCTTGTTGTTAGATGTTAGATGTTATAGAGGACCTGACTCTGTGGAGGCGTGATCTGATGCCGACATACTGCCTGAACGAAGGAAGACGACAGAGCAATAAAATCCTCGAAAAAATAGATAAGAAGGTTGGGTGTCCCTGAATGATAAGGACACGTGATATCAATAATGGACAGGAATAGAACAAGGATATGTCAATCATGTTTACAGTTCAAGGAAAACGAGAATACGATAAGCAAGAGGAGATCAAATGAAGATAAATATAGGATTGAGATTCTAACAAGATGAATCCCCCACAAGTCTGAAGACAGACCTGCATGGGCACCAAAAAAAACCCTGTCATGCCCCAGAACCAGAATACTGGAGATCGAGGGCGAGACAAAGCCAGCTACGTGTATTAGAGTACGCCAGTACCCCAATATACGATAAAAGCTGTCTAGAAGACAAGTGGGAAGACTCTAGCATGCCACTGACGACTCCTATGGTCGAACAAATCCTATCTCAATCCAACAACAACGAGTATCAAGAGTATATCAAATATGAAAGTAAAGAGGCGTCCCAAAATACTATATCATACATGATCATGAAGCTAGTGAATACAAAATGCTACACTAGCAAAGTACCAATATACATGATCACTATATCAGTCTAGATCTAATATAATACATCATGTTGACCGAAGTCTGAGAAAGTCTCAAAATAATAGGGCTAACACATGCCCTAGCTAACACCACCAAAATGAAATGAACCGCAAGTGGTAAGAAGAGGGAACCCACTCGCGAGGAGGAACAACCGCAGATCTAAGCAGGCGGCGGGTCATCCAGAGAAAGGTATGGAGAATCCTCGGGCTCCAGCGGTAAATCTGGCCAAACAAAACCAGTGGGGTCAGGCCCCAAATAGCAAGTACCACAAGGAAGCTCGAGGTGCACGACAAAACCCAACAACAACACAATAACATAATGACAGAAGTAAATAAATGCGGATCGAGACTAGTGCGGTACCAATGCACGTATCTCAAGAATATAAATGACTGAATGGAAATACTGAATTATAGCTATGGAACAGAATAATCCGATGAGCAACAAGGGGTTTAGGAACTACTAGGAATCGGAGCTACAACCCTTAAACCAAACAAGGACCGGGGTTACGATCTTTTCCCTAGCAGAACATAGCCTCTGGCCACTCACTGACACAAGAGCATAAAGGTAACACACAATCAAAAGTGCACGGCCAATCATTACCTACGGCTTGCTATCATTAACTAGCTAGGGTTATCACAATCCTAATTACTAGTATGCAAGTTGAGGAACTTCACTACCACCTACGCAGTAACTCGGATGGCCAAGGGGGCGACGACGGTAGAAGAAAAGAAATAAAATCAACCAAACAATCTCAATCAATAGTAGATAAACATCTACTCCAAAAATGAAACATATCAATAGTAGATAAACAACATCTACTCAATAACATATCAATAGTAGATAAACATCTACTCAATCAATAGTGGACAGGGGCCCACGCCAATCGGGGTTATCCCTGCCACTGTGGGGGCCCATAGCGATCCGAGTACGCGGTAGCATGAAGTGTCCTCCCCTCCCAATGATCTATATGAGTTTACTAGTCAATTACCTATAACATTCGTTTTTAATTCTCAAGTCGTGGACACTCAAGAATCGTCCTATAATGACGAGCCATGGGTACAAGTCATTTGCGAGATATCTCTGGCAAATGTTCTCAATACACATTACGCGCGATACAATAGACAATACTCACACTCGATTGTCCATTGCCAAGATGCAAATAGATTAACATTCAACAAGTTAAATCCACGGTGTCAATAAAGAACATGCGATCAAATCTTAATCTAGAATTCAATCGAGAAAATCAGTACATGTGTGCGCTACTACGAGCCACTAAATCGAGCTAGGCATATACAGTAATCTGGAGTGCACCGTAACAGGCCACTATCTATAATCTGGACATAGAACAATACGTGAACATAAGCATGTACCATGTATATAGAGTGTACAATCATTCTTTAACTATCCAAGGTCATCTAATCATGTTAAGAGTCCATTACAATCGAGAAACAATCAAAAACGGACAAAAACGGGCAAAAACGGACAAAAACAGCCTAAAATAGCCTAACCGGATTATCCGGCGGATTATAGCGGATTTTCGGCGGATTTTCCGGATTGAAACAGCAAGTTTTGTGGTGCAAGTTCGGATTTTCCGACGGATTTCCGCGGATTTCCGACGGATTTTCCGAACCGTCACAGAAAGTTGATTTTTGAACTCAAAACTTGTTTCGGCCATAAAAACTTCGTTTTAAATCGAAATTCGGACTTTCAAAAGTCAAAATTGAATAGAATTGAATTTCCAACAACATAGAAGTATTAGTTTTCACAAATTAAAACATTTGATAGATCAAAACTTCAAAATACTCAAAAAATTATATCTAGAAACTCAGATCTACGCAATATTATCGGTCAAAACCAAAAGTGCTATATACTAAAGATGTTAACAATTTAGAGGAGCATATTATAGGACAATAAAACTTTAATTTCTATGGAAAACAAAATTATAGCATGGTCATGTCACTTTTGAGCAAGATGTACTTGCCTAGGTTTTAGCAACCAAGCCTAATCTTCCACTCCACCACCAAGAGGGGTTCCGAAACCACACTCTAGGCCTCAAGGCCAAGCCTTCCTAAGCTTGAGGAAGAGGGAAGAGAGTGAAGAGGAAATGGTGAAGGAAAGAAAAGAGAGAGGAGAGAGAAACTCATAGGATATATATAGAAGGGGTGAATTAATCTTAGCCGTTGGATCGTGATCCGTGTCAAAATTCTAGATCAATCCTAGCCATTGAAAGAAAACCAATTGTCCATTGGATAATAGAATGCATCTACACTATTCACGAAAATATCTAAATACTATTCATCAAAATATCCAAAACACTATTCATGAAAATATCGGAAACACTATTCACGAAAATATCTGAAATCGAAAATATCTAAAATATGGAAAATCTATCCGAGCGGTATGCCGTCGGTATACTCCGGTACACCGTCGGTATGCCGGCCAAGGGGAAAATCTATAATTTGGGAAAATTTTAAAGCGTTCCAAAAACCGAGAAAATACGAAATACAATACAAAATACGTATCCGTATATAAATACCGATACTGTGAGACGAGTCTCACAACTCTCCACAACTTAGAAAAATTCCGTCCT
Organism: Iris pallida; assembly: GCA_029216955.1. Lineage (NCBI taxonomy): Eukaryota > Viridiplantae > Streptophyta > Magnoliopsida > Asparagales > Iridaceae > Iris > Iris pallida. The sequence continues at coordinate 13,883 of JANAVB010039855.1, read as the reverse complement.
CGGAATTTCCTAAAGCCAATCGAGCAAAAAAAATACACATGCTAAAATAATGTAAAATCATAACACATTAAAAGAAAACATCCCGTGTACAAGTGATATTTGAGATACAGAATTTAAATAAATGCGGCAAAATAAATATATACATATATAATACAAGAAAATGAGGCATATGAAATAATATACCCCTGAGTCAGTTGAGTAGGGATTCGTCCTCGCTTGCCTACGCTGACTCACAAAGTGGACAAGGGTCAAGTTTCGAAGTAAGTCGGTACCAATGACTTAGTCGAAGACATGACTCTAATCCAGGACGCACCTACGTAGTCGGGATACATGATAGATATCGTATATCACGAGATACGGAGGCAGATGAGTGGTACGAGAAACTCGCTTTCACTCGTCGAATATGTCGAGGCGACCAATGTACTCTAAATGTAGGTAGAATACAAGACCGTCAACAAAACCCAAGAGTAAGATAAACTGAAGGAATGCTCAAAATCTCACCTACAATCTGACCGCCCTCGGCCAACAGCTCCTGCAAGCTCATATTGAAAGCCTGCCCACGCTTCACGGGTACTCGTGTAGTCTGTTGCTGGCTCGGTCCTGCCTGCTGGGCTTGGGCATACTGCGCTGGACGCTGGTGGTGAAATTGCTGGGACTGCGTCGGAAGCGGGCGCTGAACATAGGATCGTGCTGACTCTGCTGACTGAACTGACTGGAGTGTAGTGAACTGAGCTGCCACCAGATGCTGAGATGTTACTGGTACCTGACTCTGTGGAGGCGTGATCTGATGCCGACATACTACCTGAACCAAGGAAGACGACAGAGCAATAAAATCCTCGAAAAAATAGATAAGAAGGTTGGGTGTCCCTGAATGATAAGGACACGTGATATCAATAATGGACAGGAATAGAACAAGGATATGTCAATCATGTTTACAGTTCAAGGAAAACGAGAATACGATAAGCAAGAGGAGATCAAATGAAGGTAATATAGGATTGAGATTCTAACAAGATGAATCCCCCACAAGTCTGAAGACAGACCTGCATGGGCCACCAAAAAAAAACCCTGTCACGCCCCAGAACCAGAATACTGGAGATCGAGGGCGAGACAAAGCCAGCTACGTGTATTAGAGTACGCCAGTACCCCAATATACGATAAAAGTGTCTAGAAGACAAGTGGGAAGACTCTAGCATGCCACTGACGACTCCTATGGTCGAACAAATCCTATCTCAATCCAACAACAACGAGTATCAAGAGTATATCAAATATGAAAGTAAAGAGGCGTCCCAAAATACTATATCATACATGATCATGAAGCTAGTGAATACAAAATGCTACACTAGCAAAGTACCAATATACATGATCACTATATCAGTCTAGATCTAATATAATACATCATGTTGACCGAAGTCTGAGAAAGTCTCAAAATAATAGGGCTAACACATGCCCTAGCTAACACCACCAAAATGAAATGAACCGCAAGTGGTAAGAAGAGGGAACCCACTCGCGAGGAGGAACAACCGCAGATCTAAGCAGGCGGCGGGTCATCCAGAGAAAGGTATGGAGAATCCTCGGGCTCCAGCGATAAATTGGCCAAACAAAACCAGTGGGGTCAGGCCCCAAATAGCAAGTACCACAAGGAAGCTCGGGTGCACGACAAAACCCAACAACAACACAATAACATAATGACAGAAGTAAATAAATGCGGATCGAGACTAGTGCGGTACCAATGTACGTATCTCAAGAATATAAATGACTGAATGGAAATACTGAATAATAGCTATGGAACAGAATAATCCGATGAGTAACAAGGGGTTTAGGAACTACTAGGGATCGGAGCTACAACCCTTAAACCAAACAAGGACCGGGGTTACGGATCTTTTCCCTAGCAGAACATAGCCTCTGGCCACTCACTGACACAAGAGCATAAAGGTAACACACAATCAAAAGTGCACGGCCAATCATTACCTACGGCTTGCTATCATTAACTAGCTAGGGTTATCACAATCCTAATTACTAGTATGCAAGTTGAGGAACTTCACTACCACCTACGCTGCAGTAACTCGGATGGCCAAGGGGGCGACGACGGTAGAAGAAAAGAAATAAAATCAACCAAACAATCTCAATCAATAGTAGATAAACATCTACTCCAAAAATGAAACATATCAATAGTAGATAAACAACATCTACTCAATAACATATCAATAGTAGATAAACATCTACTCAATCAATAGTGGACAAGGGCCCACGCCAATCGGGGTTATCCCTGCCACTGTGGGGGCCCATAGCGATCCGAGTACGCGGTAGCATGAAGTGTCCTCCCCTCCCAATGATCTATATGAGTTTACTAGTCAATTACCTATAACATTCGTTTTTAATTCTCAAGTCGTGGACACTCAAGAATCGTCCTATAATGACGAGCCATGGGTACAAGTCATTTGCGAGATATCTCTGGCAAATGTTCTCAATACACATTACGCGCGATACAATAGACAATACTCACACTCGATTGTCCATTGCCAAGATGCAAATAGATTAACATTCAACAAGTTAAATCCACGGTGTCAATAAAGAACATGCGATCAAATCTTAATCTAGAATTCAATCGAGAAAATCAGTACATGTGTGCGCTACTACGAGCCACTAAATCGAGCTAGGCATATACAGTAATCTGGAGTGCACCGTAACAGGCCACTATCTATAATCTGGACATAGAACAATACGTGAACATAAGCATGTACCATGTATATAGAGTGTACAATCATTCTTTAACTATCCAAGGTCATCTAATCATGTTAAGAGTCCATTACAATCGAGAAACAATCAAAAACGGACAAAAACGGGCAAAAACGGACAAAAACAGCCTAAAATAAGCCTAACCGGATTATCCGGCGGATTATAGCAGATTTCCGACGGATTTTCCGGATTGAAACAGCAAGTTTTGTGGTGCAAGTTCGGATTTTTCGACGGATTTCCGCGGATTTCCGACGGATTTTCCGAACCGTCACAGAAAGTTGATTTTTGAACTCAAAACTTGTTTCGGCCATAAAAACTTCATTTTAAATCGAAATTCGGACTTTCAAAAGTCAAAATTGAATAGAATTGAATTTCCAACAACATAGAAGTATTATTTTTCACAAATTAAAACATTTGATAGATCAAAACTTCAAAATACTCAAAAATCATATCTAGAAACTCAGATCTACGCAATATTATCGGTCAAAATCAAAAGTGCTATATACTAAAGATGTTAACAATTTAGAGGAGCATATTATAGGACAATAAAACTTTAATTTCTATGGAAAACAAAATTATAGCATGGTCATGTCACTTTTGAGCAAGATGTACTTGCCTAGGTTTTAGCAACCAAGCCTAATCTTCCACTCCACCACCAAGAGGGGTTCCGAAACCACACTCTAGGCCTCAAGGCCAAGCCTTCCTAAGCTTGAGGAAGGGGAAGAGAGTGAAGAGGAAATGGTGAAGGAAAGAAAAGAGAGAGGAGAGAGAAACTCATAGGATATATATAGAAGGGGTGAATTAATTTTAGCCGTTGGATCGTAATCCGTGTCAAAATTCTAGATCAATCCTAGCCATTGAAAGAAAACCAATTGTCCATTGGATAATAGAATGTATCTACACTATTCACGAAAATATCTAAATACTATTCATCAAAATATCCAAAACACTATTCATGAAAATATCGGAAACACTATTCATGAAAATATCTGAAATCGAAAATATCTAAAATATGGAAAATCTATCCGAGCGGTATGCCGTCGGTATACTCCGGTACACCGTCGGTATGCCGGCCAAGGGGAAAATCTATAATTTGGGAAAATTTTAAAGCGTTCCAAAAACCGAGAAAATACGAAATACAATACAAAATACGTATCCGTATATAAATACCGATACTGTGAGACGAGTCTCACAATAGGATCTGTTGCTACCTCCCGGTCAGCAGCCACCTCAGCCTCCGCTGCTGAGTCTGGAGTAGGGCTCGACAATGCTGCAGTCGACCTCTCCTCATCATGACAAGGAGAGGAATCAACCATCTTCTCTGTTCCAATCACATCTGTTGCCCCCGCGACAGGCTCACGCATCTCTGGAGGAACGTCATCTGAAGACGACGAACTCCACTCTACTTCCTCATCTGGAAGCCCCGCCTCCGCTGGGCACTCAATGTCCAAGGTCCACACGGCGGTTTGCACCACCTCGGGAACTGCTTCAACCTCAGTTTCCCTTCCAACATAATCTGGAGATACCGAAACCTCCGCTGGAACAACATTGTCAGGATCCTCCTCTACAGGGGACATTACAATCGGAGGAATGCGCTCATCAGAAGAGCTCACCACCTCCTTCGGTTTACTGACACTCGGTTTCAAAACCCGGGTCTTCTTCTTCAACGGTTCCTATAAAAAGAAAGCATATGTCACAAAAACGACAGAAGGAACCAGATTATGGAGAATGTCTTTACCTCCGCAGGAACTGATTCCATTGGCATTACAGGCGGCACTCCCGTAGCCTTTGGAGTCGTCATTTTTCTCAGCCTTTTTGGTACAGACGAACCGGCTTCTGCGTCAGCCCGCCTCTTCCCAGCAGGGGGATCTTCCCGATTATCTCTCACTGATGCTACAGCAGCAGCCCGATATCCTGCCAACTCAAGTGGGCGATATGACCGAGTCGCCACCAACATATTCGTCGTAGCCTCTAGCTGAGTTCCAATGATAAAACTGGTCTCCTTATCATAATCAGAAGACACATTATTCATGGTGCAATACAGCTTAACGGTTGAATATAGGATCTGTGGCCGAGGGTTATGAACTGGCGTATTGAAATGAACACCAGTGCACCCGGTATTATAATATTGCCAACCCGGGCTTCATCCAGCAAACTCCTAGCAAACCCCAGACTGTTACCGGGATTCCGTAACATTAGCTGGGTGTAGCCAAACTAGCGAGCAAACCAGCTTGGCAGATATGGCTCCAGATAGCACTTATTTTGGTTGCGGTAGACCAAGTGGGAAGGACGGATACTTTGCAACCAACGAAAACTCCATTTCGGCAGAGTGAACGCATCCTCACCAGAGTCGTCCAAATCTTGGTCAGCCTTAAAATCTTTGAAGATGGGACAGACCTTGACGATCTCCCACCCCTGAAGATAAAACAAGACTCTCCTGCAGACGGGGACGCCAGTGTGCAACCACTTCCTCTTGTAGAAGCGGCGGATAAAGGCGTCACCTTCAACGTGATCCTCTTCCGGACCAGGACTCATCGCGTTCGGATGATGTAGAATCAACCATCCCATCAGATAATAGAATGGTAGCTCGGCCCGAGAAAAATTGTCGTTCCTACCTCTCCATAGATCATATCATCAGCAAAAGTCCTCAAACCCCACAACAGGTTACACACCATTGTGGGGAGGAGAGCCAAAGGACGACCAAAGACCAATTTCACTGCTGCAAAATAAGGTTCTGGTTCACCCTCTCCACAGAGCCAGATCCGCCCGCGAACACACAATCCCGGAGCCATATCATCAAGTATGCAGTCAATACTGCCTTAGATGACATCCGGTGCACACAATGCCAGAAGTAGCCATACGCGTTTTTGCCACTCTCATTTGAACGGGGGGCCCTCTCGTCTAGTCGGCTCATTTCGGAAGTCACTTCCGCAGGTTTTTGCCCTTGCGGAGTCGTAAACCGGATCTTTGAGGAGTCCGCCAAATCCTACTTGAAGACGTAATCCCTCCAAGCAGTCATATGAGGCTGAGTCTTGCCTTTGTCCTTCCGTTGCATCAGATAATGATGGCTCGCCATCTCTTTGAAAACAGGCATCATCTCCGGGTCCTTCTTTTCCAGAACAAGGATCTCTTCGTTTGACGGAAAATATTCCTCGTACGGTTCCGAGCCCCAGGGAAGCTTGGACACCTCGTACATCTCATGGAGAGCCAATCCCAACTCACCCACTGGAGTAAAGTAAGTGCCAGTCTGAGCATTGAACATTTCCAAGAGCGCAAGGAACATATGCTTATTGAGATCCACGCCAGCCTGTGTGGCACGGATAGCGGCCGTCAGCCCAATCTCTTTAAGCTCAACCTTGAACTTCGATAACACCCAAAGGGTCAACTCGTCCCACTTCAGCACGTGGTGGCACCAACCTTTATCCCTACAGCCACCTTTCGGATACATAACCTTCGATGTTAGCATCCGATTTGCAAAGGTCGAAGCACTAAAGGCAAAGGTGTCATTAGGGACCTCACTATAAAGGCTCCGAGGACGCAAAGTTCGGCAACTGAACGAGGGACCGACTCGCGAGGCAGCCAAGGTATCCCTTTGATTCGAGGTAACATCAATCAAAAGAATACCCCCCTGTCCCTCCTTGAGAAGGAGAAAGTTCCCATGACATCCTTCTCTTGGAAGCTAAACGGTAGAAGGCCGTCAGCGGCAATTGGCGTTCAAGTTGTCGCATGTACAGAACCATGCCCTTCGCAGAGAAGAACCAGTCTTCTTTGATCTTCAATATCTTCGCCTCGGTGGAGGTCAGTCGGTCACCGAACAGAAAGGCAGGTTTCAAGAAGGTCACATCCTCGGACTCAACAGATTCGAGTTTGCCGCTCTCCATCATACTCTGGAGGAAAATAGGCGACTGATTATGGATTTGCAGCATTCTCTCGGAAGGCTGATTCAGTAGGATAGTAGCCTTCGCGGGGTTACTAACCTTCTCGTCAAAATCGACTCCCATTTGACAAAGAGAAGCATCCAGAAGGACTTCATTCAGCAAAGGGATAGTCATCGACACTGACACAGCAAAAGCAAAGTCATGCAAGAAGCTTTAAGAAGACAAAGTGTGTCAAAGCAGCCCGGCGCATAATCAGGGTCTAAACCCATGCGCGTCAGCAGTGAAGCTTCGACGCATTATCAGGGTGTAAACCCATGCGCGTCAGCAGCGAAGCTTCGACGCATCATCAGGGTGTAAACCCATGCGCGTTAGCAGTAAAACCTTGGCGCATAATCAGGGCCTAGACCCCATGCGCGTCGGCGGAATAGCCTCGACGCATCATCAGGACCGAAGTCCATGCGCGTCGGCGACAAAGAGTGAGAGCCCGCTGCCAGGTGCTCCAGACTCATCTAAAAAGATTGAAAGAACACAACCCACCCGTCACCGCAGGCCGAACATCGGCCGGAGTCACAATGGTGACAGCAACGTCCTCCTCGACGAACTCCGCAGGCTCCTTTCCCTTGCCAGCACCGCCGCGAGGAGTCTTGGGAGCTATTTCTTGAAGAAAGAAAGTTAGGGTTTTTCAAAAGAACTCTAAAAAGAAAAAAAGAGAGAGAAGAACTTTCTCTCTCTCCATCTCATGCCTATTTATAGGCTCAGTCGCATGCGTGAACCGATGAAGTGTGACCTCAGCCACCGCCTCGGGTTCTGTGAGGAGATAACTGCAAATAAATCCAAAAAGATCATCAATAATGTTCTTAGTTATCGAAGCATTATCATTTGCATTTACTGAGAGGAGCATGCGCCCCATCATTAATGCGCGGAGTATCCATGCGCCCGAACGGTCATGCGCCAAGGCCACCATGCTTCTTATTCAAAGTATTCCAAAACTTGACAAAATTTTTTGAAAACTTTGAAGGGGGTCTTGTAGAAGCATGGAATTTCAGGACCAAAAATCCTATGCGCTAAACACTACATGCGCTAGGGAGCTTAGATGAAGTACTGGGCACAGCAAAAGAATAGACATTAAGAGGATTTTATTCATATAAAAGCTATTACATATCTAAAAAAGAGCTTTACAAAGGAGAATTTATACAAAGAAAAGATCCTAAGTCTACAGCTAGGCGCAGCAACCACCATGCGCTCTCAAACAGGCGCATCTCGCCATGCGCTCTCAAATAGGCACAGCAACCACCATGCGCTCTCAAACAGGCGTATCTTGCCATGCGCTCTCAGCCAGGCGCATCCCTTCAGCAGCTCAGTTATGTGTATCCTCAGTTATGTGCATCCCTTCAGTGGCTCAGTTATGTGCATCCCTTCAGCAGCTCAGTTATGTGCCGCCCTTCAGCGTCCCAGTCAGGTGCATCATGAAGTGTCAGCATATGTGCCATCAAATGTTTCGAGTAATGAAGCATTTATTGAGCAGAACGAGGGTGGCAATCAACCCTCTAGCTGGAGGAAGAGCTCTTCAAACCAAGGAAGAGAAGAGCACCGCAATCGACCCGCGGCAAAAGGAGCAGCTTTCAATCCAACCAGAATGGGCAACACCCACTCTAGCGGGAGGAGGAGCTCTCCCAAAGCCCAAGGAATGATCGGAGCACCGCAATTCCGATCTGTGTCTCTTCCAGCATAACGGAGACGAGGCTCGAGCATCCCGATATTTGGATGCAACAGGCACCTTCTGCCTGCCTCAGAAGCCCTCGACCCCGACTTTTGGATGTAACAGTCACCTTCAAGTGCATCAACGAAGACAATGCATCGCATTTTCACCCTCGGGAGCATCACGTCAACAGAATGCGCTCGGGCAAACAAGTTCATTGTGGGAGGACGTGAGAGAACGAGAAGCAAACCCTCTCCATGCCACTATTTATAGGTCGGGTAAATCAAACCCATGTGCCAAGTGGCTGGCTCTTCGAATCCCGTGCAATAAATTTGAATTAAATGGTGATGAACCTGACGCTTCGAATTTAGCCAAGTCAAAAACGGCTATTTAAAGCACTCGAAGAACGTAACAATCGGGCCAATAAAGACGTATCATACAAACGGATGTGTCGGTCAGACCGTGCATCATACAGATGTGCCCCTCAACACCAAACGCCTCACAAGGATGCGCCCTTCAACACCAAGCGCCTCACAAGGATGCGCCCCATGCGTCCCCATGCGCCTAGTGGAACATCGATCGATGCGCCCACTCAACAGCCCATCACCCATCAAAGAACATTAAATGCTGAAGACTGACAGAGTTGGCAGCACGTCCCCCGAGGACTGAGCAATTGATAGCTTTTTCAGAAAACGAAGCGTCACCAACGTCAGCATCATCATTACTTTCCTCCGGCGGTTACAAGCCACGTGGCCGCCCAACCATCTCGCATGCGCCTCCGCAACCATGCGCCCAAATCTCTGCATGCTCCTCAAAAGTCGTGCGCCTCAGACTTCTTCTCTGATCTCTAAAGACAGAAGTTAAAGTCACTATTGAAGCCCCGCATGCGCCTCAAAAGCCATGCGCCCCGACTGGTTTGTGACTCCTAAAGGTTACGAGCCAAAGTCTCCTCATGCGCCCAATCCCAGGCGCATCCTATCAGATCACCCCCCCACCAAATCCGAGATCTTCGAGCCATGGACCTATGACACGTGTCCTTTGACTTGATTCAGCCTATGAAGGGGTGCTAATCACCCAAGATCTCACAACTGAAAGATCCTCTCCATTTGCTACGTATCATCTCAGCCGCAGCCCACAAAGGCAACAGGAAGGGTTCAACTCCTCAAATAGAGCGCATCATCCATGCGCCTCCATCAGCAATCACCACATGGCATTTCCACGACCAGGTGCATCCGACATGTAGAAGCATGAAAAAGAATAAAGAAAGATCCATGCGGCCAGGGAGCCTCATGCGGCTCAGAAAACTCATGCGGCTCGGGATCCATGCGGCTCAAGCATTTATGCGGCTCGAATAGTTCCATGCGGCTCAGAGAGGAGCCACGTGGCCTGCAACAGCTCTTTCCTTTGTCCTTTGCTATATTAAATACCTTGACGGCTGACAGCCCTGACACAAAGAAACAATAATGACTCCGTCATAATGGTAGACTCCTAGGGAAATGAAGGAAACCTCTGACACAATCTTCCGAAATCCAGAAACCTTCATGCGGCCTTGACACGTGGACAGTCGCATGCGGCTCAGGCAGAGACCACCCTATACGGCTCAGGCCGAAGCTGTCCCATACGGCTCAGACCGAAGCTGCCCCATGCGGCTCAGGCCGAAGCTATCCTATACGGCTCAGGCAGAAGCTACCCATACGGCTCACTGAGAAGCCACCCATTATGCGGCCGCCAACGCTCATGCGGCTCCGATCATCACCATGCAGTTCAAATGTTCAGGGGCCACTCCCAAGCAGCCTTGACACGTGGACGACCTTATGCGGCTCAATGGGGAGCACTCCTCATGCGGCTCAGACTTCGTCAGGGGCTCGCGGTTAAGACACGTGGCATGATAGTGGGACACGTGGCATCAAATCGATCGAAATCCATCAACAAATCCCAATAAAATATTGGGATCAAATCAGATCATTTGCAATCAAGCAAATCGATGACACGTGGCAGGAAATCCGAGATTGGTATGACAAATCAGGATGATTTATGTCAATCATCATTAATTACCCACAAAAGATTGATACAATCACATTAATTGCTCAAATCTCTTATACTCAAGATGAACGGCCCATATTCAGTGATGCTTAGCCGCCGACATATCTAGGAGGCAATCATTGCAAACCCTAATGATTGCATCCTACTTCTATAAATAGCAAGGTGTCATTCCCTTGCAGAAGAACCCCTCTTTTTCGAAGATCAGAGCACCAGAACACTTGGAGAGAAAAAAAAAGAGAAAAGAGAGCATTTCTTCAACGCCAAGCAGATCTTTTCCGGAGCCAAGGCTGCATCCGATCGTCCAAGGAGTAAGACAGAGCTGCCGTCGCTTTCCCGAGCCTCTATCGTCATCCCCCAGAATCTAAAATAAACAATTGTACTTAGATTGCTGTACCTAAATTTTCGTCCCTATGCTTTTTGTACAAGCGAGTTTGTATCGTGAAGTAAAAGTCCAGTCCTCCGATAATTGTTCTGCTCTTTTATATTTCATGGCAAACACGATGGCGACTCTGCTGGGGACAAACTTCTCCACGGCTGATGTAATGCTCCAGTCCCAAAATACGTAGGACTAGGAACGTAGACATGCCAGCTGTATTTATACGAAGTACACTCCAATATATGGAAACCTCGTATGAATACATAAGCTGTAAAATGCAGTAGAACCATAACTAATCTCATCCACGCAAAATAAATGAATAAAAGACATCATATAAAGATAATGAATTGTCTTGATACAATATGTTGGGCGGAGACAAATCTACTACCAACAAGTAAAAGAAAAATACATAGGTAAAGATATGAATTTGGCGAGCGAAGCGAAGACGATCCAAATGCAATCATCCTCGAAGAAATAGCGATGAGCACGGCTTGAGCTAGAGCACCTGCGAAAGGCAATAACACACACCTGGAGAGATAATCAGGTCCTCAGAGGGACGTAACAAGACACATAAAATCATGCCATATAAACTGAATAAATATTGCTCAAATAAATAAGTCAATCGAATTATAACATGGTCCAATACGTACCTACTGAATGAGCGTACCATTCCCCCAACCAAACAAGGATAGGAGATGGTAAACTAATTCACAGCGACGTATCTTTCCATGCTATTAATCCAATATGGTATCCGGACCCCAACAAGGTTCAATACCTTCTCATCGAAGTAGTAAGCCACACCTACTACCAAACAAGGACAAGATGTGACAAACTAATCTGCGACAAGTTATTGTTCCAAGCCACGGTCAGATACAAGTATCCAAACAAAAGTACTCGTACCTAACGGATAAGGTAGCCTAACCGTTCTAAGTGAAATGTAGTTAAGAACAATCCTTCCTACGCATGGGCCCTGGCTAAATAGGATCGACGTAGTCCTCCTTGGGCACTAGAGTCCCCATCAGTAAGAGCATGACGTTTTGCAGAATCGTCAGTGGCCGTCAGTAATCATGGGTAATCTGACCCGCATCTCCGGCGGAGCTCACGGGTTACAAAAGGGAAAGTGCATCGAAGCCCCTACGCTAAGGAATTGTCCTTCCCGTCCAATGCCTACTATGTTGTATCCACAACATTAACCTCTATAACTGCTAAGTCAAACTAGCATGCAATTCTATTAGCGGTTATTCCTATCGCACGACTTGTACGTACTGGTGGCCAGCCAATCACGCACTTCCGTATTCTACATGCGACACACAACTTCGTAGTACAACATGTCAAGGCCATAAATGCAACACATAAAGGTGGTCCCTTAAATCTAGGTTTAATGTATAAGAAAAATAATACAGAGCAGAAATATAAATGAACAGCAAGTTCTAACAGGTTATGCCATGTATCACAGTTTATTTTGCATAAAGAAAATAATGAACAATGCATGAAATATGAGCTAAAAATAATTAAACAACAAATGGCAAGGTGTCTTGCCTGGTAGGACGTCTGGTGGGCTGCGATAATCATGGTGGCATGAACTGCGACTTCGATGTGATAACTATACAAGGTGACCTCTGATGGTGGCACGGATTATGTCATTGAGTCCGGAATAGTCAATTTGATTAGGGACGATATAAGCTCGAGATTTGGAAGAAGATAAGAAACGAACGATTGATCATGGATAAGATTATATAATCGAAGAAAATTTATAGAAATAAATATAACTATTTTTGAAATATCTATTATATTTGAAAATAACTATATTTCTATTAGTAAAACAGTTTTAGATAAATACTTGAAAGCCATGAAAATTATCTTTATATCAAAACTATAACTTGCTTGTAGAAAATATTTCAACCATATTTAATACCATAAAATATATAAAAATAAAATAAAATAAAAACCGAAACCCGATTTGAAATTACATGTAGGGCCAAGCCCAAAGTTATATATTTAGTTAAATATATTTAGAAATAATAGTATATCTTTTTATATAATAATTATAACAAAATAATAATAATATATTCATATATACTGTTAGTATTAGTATAATAAAATAATAATATTAACAATAATAACTTAGTAAAGCATTAAACTAATAATTCATACTCTTCATAAAGACAGTTTTATAATAATAAATAATAATTAATATATAGAGTAGTTATGTTCTGTTTCGAATAATAAGGAAGAGAGAGAAAGAGGGGAGAGAGAAAATATCAGTGAAATGAAAAAGCTTCATCGGGAAGCTGTTGTCCTCTCTTGGAAAGAAAAAAAACATGGAAGGAGAGAGCGAAGATCGATCGAGATCGGGAGAGAGTGGAGAGATCGGGAGCGATAGAGAATAGTAAAAGAGAGAGATCGGAAGGAAGAAGGGAGGAGCAGAGAGAGGGAAGAGCGGGACGAGAGGGAGGAGATGGGCGCGCGGCAAGGCAGCGGTGGTCGACAACGGGAGAGAGGAGCGAAGCAGAGAGGCGGTCGGGAGAGGGGCACAGCAGCGCTGCGGGCGGCGGAAAGCGGGGAGCTGAGCCGGGGCTTGTCGGTGGTTGATTTCGACAGGGGATCTTGTCGACGGAAGAGCGGGGCACAAGAGGGTTTCGAGAGGGCGGAGGGCGGTCGGAAGTCGGAGGGAAAGGGGCGGCCGGAGAGATCGGCCATGCGGAGGGTTTAGCGGCGGAGGGTGACTCGGAGGGGGCGGTGGCTGATCATGTCGCGCGCACGTGGCGGCGCCTGATCCGCGGCATGGGCGGTCGACACGGCGGCTCTACCACCAGAGGAACAGCGGTGAGACGGTGCGGCGCGTGACAGCGGAGGTTAGGTTAGGTTTCCCTTTCCTCTTTCTTTTTTTTTTTTTCTTTTCTCTGGTGTTTGTGGAAAGGGGCGGTTGGTGGTCGGGTTTCCAGCCAGTGGCCGTGGCCGCGGTGGCCTGGTAGTGGTGGTGGTAGTTTTGGTGACGGTGGTGTTGGTGATGGGGGTGGCCGTGGTCTGTGCAGGGAAATGGTGGTTGGAGGATGTGGTCGATGGTCGCGGGGCTTTGGAGGGTGGCAGGACATGTGGCGACGACGGAGTGTTCTGGCATGGTGCAACATGGCGACCGATTGGCTGGCTA